>JABXJD010000126.1:1695000-1720310 GCA_013375575.1 Percina caprodes
TGAACGTCTGTTACATTCAAGTAAATTAGTTACTACAAAGCTAGTTAAGTCTATCAGCTCCACACAACTCTCTCCGTATTTCTCAGTATGGCAATGTTCAGAAGATTGTGGCGTCCGTTGACTTTCCCTCGCAGAAGCTCAAGTGAAGATAATTACAACTTCTGAAGAGTTTATCATGTTTTTTTAATCCTCTGTGTCTTCTTTGGGTACTAGCAATTGCGCATGCGCAATCACGGAAGGCTGTATCATGAGCGCAAAAAAATACGCAAGAGCAAATATATTATTTCACATGAGCAAATATTATTTATACAATATCATATATGGAAACACTTTACAATAAGGTACACACAAAATGAGGAACAAATGAGGAATGAGTAGTTACTGATTGACTATGATTCAAGCACTAATGATTAGTTACTGTAAAACAGACTGGTAGCAAGCAACATAGACACACAGCACACATACAGAATATACATGGAATAACAGGATACAATATAAGAACAAATATTTTAAAATATATACAAGCTCGGATTAAAATAAAAATGTACTGTTTAATTATTATTATTCTTGGGGACCGGGGCAAGGCAGGACGTCTTCCACAACAGCGGCACACTCTGCAGGCTCAGGTTGAAGCAAGAGTGTATGGCTGCAGCCTGGAGCGTCCCATGTCATCTGTCCCGTCTCATGCGGTCTCGTCTCATGCGGAGGTGTGTCCAACGGTAAATTCAGAGGGTCAAAAATACGAAATCGCGACTAATTTTCCAGATGGAGTCACGGGGAAATTCGTGACCACATTTGTTGCAATCAAAGTAACAATTTTGCCATGAATACAGTTTGCTCATTTCTGAATGTTATGGTTGCGTTGACAAGATAAATGCAGACTATCGTCTGGAATAAAATAAGCCTGCGTCAACTATCATGCTAATGAATAAAATACTTTTAATATTTGGTGTTCTTTTAAATAAACAGTAACGGCAATCATACAAATGACTAAAATACTTAAAAAAAATATGTCCGTCTATAAAATAAATGCAGATTATAGGCAAACTAAAAAAATCCTTCTGCCATCCCAGAGCTTCTACTTTTCAAAATAAAAGCACACATCTGGAATAAAACACTATCTCTTTTACTTTTCAAAGTAAAAGCTTGCGTCAACTATCATGCTTATGAGTTAAATATATGTCCGTCTCTAAAATAAATGCAGATTATAGGCAAACTAAAACATTTCTCTCCCGGTAGAGGTCAAGCATTTGGTTTTGTTTTAAATTTTTTCCCCTTTCATACAACACAACACAAAATACAACAGAAACGCTGGCGCGGAAGCGGAAGAAAAATACAATCGCATTGTGGCCCAAGGCCGTGGCAGCAGAGATATGCAGTCGGATGCAGGAGGTCCCAGAGACCCGAAGGCCGAGGCAGAGGCCGCGGTAGTAGAAAAATACAACCGTATTCTGCCCCGGGTCTCAGAAACCCGAAGGCCGATGCCGCGGTAGTAGAAAAATACAACCGTATTCTGCCCCGGGTCCAAGAGACCCGACAGCCGAGAAGAGCTATACAATAAAGAATATAAAATAAAGAGTAAAGAGTCTTGGAAAGAGTGTAACATGTTTATTTTTGTATTCTTGTTCTTGTGTGTGCAGATCCTTATTATCCCTCTTCAGGAAGTCCTGCCGTTAGTTGGCAGAAATGGCTGCGTCGCCGATACAGGTTTCATCAAATGTAGGCTACGTTAATATGGAACAACACAACCATAACATTCAGAAATGAGCAAACTGTATTTATGGCAAAATTGTTACTTTAACAGTTTTTAACGTTTTTCAATTGATTGCAGCAAATGTGGTCACGAATTTCCCCGTGACTCCATCTGGAAAATTATTCGCGATTTGGTATTTTCGACCCTCTGAATTTACCGTTGGACACAACTCCGCATGAGACAAGACCGCATGAGACGGGACGGATGACATGGGACGCTCCAGGCTGCAGCCATACCTGTCTCGGTTGAAGAGGTACTGGAGAACAACAGACAGCTGACTGGCGCAGGTCTTCAGAACCCTGGGGCGGATGCGGTTCGGGCCAGCAGCCTTGCACTGGTGAAGCCTCTCCAGCTGTCTCCTCACCTGGCCAGGTGTGAATGAAAAGCAGGGAGGAGTGCTTGAAGTGTCTGTGGGGGGAGTTGAAATGTGTTGAAGTAGTGCGGGAAGTAGGCAGACTACAGGGGAGTGAGGGGGGAGGTGTGAGAGCAAGACAGGGGGGTGAGGAGGTAGTGAGGGGGAGTCGAGGGTTGGTGGAGTGGTAGAGGAGGCAAGGGATGTCTGTGAGCTAAACCTATTAAAGTAACAGTTCAGCTCGTTTACTCTCTCACGGCTGCCTGGTGTTTGTCTTCTTCTAGCCCCACACCCGGTGATCTCTTTCATCCCTTTCAACACCTCCCTCATATTGTTCTGTTGCAGAATGGCCTCCAGCTTCCTCCTGTAAGAGTTTTTACACTCCCTCAGTTTATCCCGCAGTTTGTGCTGTACTTCCCTTAGCTCCTGTCTGTCCCATGCAGGGTGGAAAATTAGCATCCGCCACCAGCCAATGGCAGGTTCTTTCTCAAAGTGGCGAGTGACTTTGCCTTGCATACCAGCCACAGTGGCAAGTGGAGTGGTTTTCAGCGCTAGTCCGTGAACATCAGTTTAAAATTGTAGCAACATATCCCCGGTGTTAGGAGGCCCGCCGCAGAGTCAGCAGTAGCAACCGTTGAGGGTGAAGTAAAGAAAAAGAAAAGGTACTTTTCAAACAGGTGGCGGCGAAGGGAAAACGAGGGAATGGTTAGCTTACTAGGGTTGGGCGATGTCATCTAAATTGGCAGTTGATCAGACATACATTTATATGCTCTATGAAAATAGACATTATTACATGCTGCCGCTGGTAGGGGCAATAAATTACAACTTGACATACTTTCACTAACTACGGTGCCGTAAAGTCTAGACTCAATCAGATCTCCTTGATCTGTGAACGTTTGCCTTTCACAGAGTGACAGTAATAACCTAATATACCATCATTACTGAGATTAAATTACATTCCCGGTTATATTTGAACTGAATAACGCATTCAATAAACAGAAACATAACTCCTGCAGCGCACATGAACAGATGGGCAGTATTAGCTTACACATAAAATAGCACTCGCGTGAATTAGCCTACTGTTGCTAATGTGCATTCATAAATCCTACATAACATTGTCATATAGACTTACTTATTAATGCACGCACACAGTAGTATCCACAAAGTTAGTCCAGTGAGGGATAAAGGAAAGTGATGGTGTTCCACGTTAACGCCTTTTCTCTCCTGCTCGAGACCGCTGTGTCCAAGCCGAGGCACAGAGCATGACCTTACCGCATGCTGATAAGTTACTAGGCCAGGTAGAGCAAGCTACTGTACTGACAGGCAGAGAGAGAGAGAGAGAGAGAGAGAGAGAGAGAGAGAGAGAGAGAGAGAGAGAGAGAGAGAGAGACTACCACTACAAATAATAATACGTAAGGGGGACAGTAGCTTCCAGTTAAGGGGCAGCACAGCGCAAAGCCCAACTGCAATCATAGCTCAGTTCACAACAAAACACACATCACTTTGGTCTTGTCATTGGAACCATTTGGCAACTTTTTAAAAGTAAACTTTCCATTCAGAATCTTACTGGCATCCATTTCGGCATCTTGGGCTCACCATCCACTTAAAATGTAACATTACTACTCTTTGGCTGGCTCGCAAGGCCAAACAAGTGTGTGCGGTGTGCTTGTTGTTTTGTTTCTGGTCTAGCTAGATCCGGTGTGATGTTGTAGTTTTTCTAACGTTACTAGTTGTTGCAACAGCGTGTGAAAAAAAACTACAAAGTTTGCTAGGCCAAAAAGATCAATCACGATCTGGTCCACTGAATAGATTTCAAGGTGATACTGAGTGCTGGCGGCAGTTAAGACAAGGCTTTTCATCTTTAATTAAAAGGTAAGTTGATGAAAAAGTCATGACGTGGGAGTTGGGAAGGGAAGCTATTTCTGTGACGTACTGTATATCTGGCTGAATGTTTTAACCTGACACTAATACCCCAATCAGGCAAGATTATTTATTTTTTTTGTCTTCCTGCGGCACTACATTACCCATAAGTCACCAGACCAAAACTGTAGGTAAACTTGTTGAGGTTGCTAATTTAGACACTGGCCTCACCCCTGAGTAAAGGTCTTAATTCACCAGTGGAAACCATGTGGTTTGTCAACAAGAGCAACAGGTACATAGTAAGTTCATCACTTCTTGCTGCTTCCACTCATTGTATTTCTGTTTCAGTTCTTGCCTTAGAAGAAAAATAGAGTCAGGATAAACATATTGTTCTCTGCAAGAATATTTTGTCTTGCGATTGACAGCCTCTAAACCCTTACTGCCTGTGGTTACCATGATATGTCACAATATGTCAAAGCAGCTCATAGTGGAAAACAATGTGTACTATTAAAGCTTTACTCATTCAAGAGCAATAGAGGATTGTGACAGCTGTGGTAATCAAAGTGAATGATGAGATGAAAAACACTAAGGTGGAGTAATGGAAAGTTTGAAGGGACGGGGGGAGAATCCATGCCGCATGTCCCTACGTTTTGTAAGTGCAGTGGGATTCTTAGCCCAGTCTAATAAGAACTAATAAAATTGCCTTGCCATTGTGTGGTATTGATTTCTTTTTTTGCTCCTCTTGATGACTGTAACACCATCCTTAGAGAGGTGGGTGGATCCATATGTTCGTCCATATGTCTGTCACAACCTTAGCAGCTTTCATTGGTTTTTCATGGTGAGTTATTGAATGTTATGTGCAAGGATTTTATTAAGGCACCTGTGTGTTTGGGGAGATCTCGTCTCAATTGACCTGTGGTAAGTTGAAGTTATTAAACAGTCGCTCCTCGACCTTTTTTCCACCAACCCTGTGCCTTCATTCCCATACCTCCTTTGGAACCGCACACCAACTTGAGCACTTTCTTTCTGGTGTGACAGCTCCCTCCCACTTACTCTCATTCTTCATTATTACTCTTCTCTAAGTCTATCTCTCACCCTCTTCCTCTCCTGCTACCCACCACCCACATTCTCCCTTGGGGTGTTCTCCAACTCTGTAAACTGCTTTCAACCCATTCTCTATCCGCTGTCCTGTCAATTTACCTGTCTTTTGTTGCCTGAACTTGCCACCGCCTTGTAACAAGGGATCGTTTCCCAGGGTCCTGTGACAGCAGAAGTGAACACTTGTCATATTACTTTTGTGACAAAGCGGCTCTTTCTGGCTCAGAAGTGTCTAGGCTTGTTTGTCTTATTTCTTTTTCCCAATTGTGTCTCTGTCCAACTCCAAAGACTGCACCTGAATTCACAAACACACACCTGTATACACAAAGAGCTACAGCATGTTCTTGTAGAGTATTGTCATAGTGTTACTTATTAGAGATACTTTTAATATATTCATTGTTTTGGAGCACATCATCAGCATGACTGAATCGAGAAAGCAATGATTTTCTATGCTTCAAGTGTGACACAAAGAATAAACTTAAGAGGCTTAGTTAGTCATTTGCATAGACGTGACACAGCCATATTGGACTAGCTTTGTAAAGATGAGAAAGAAAACAAAAACAACTTCTGGGTGGCAAGGTTGGTTCAGTGGTGGAGTAGGCGCACGTGTACTGAGAAGTTTATGCCTCGAGGCAGAGGTCCAGGATTCAAATCCGACCTGTGACAATTTCCTGCATGTCATTCCCCCTCTCTCTCCCCTTTCTCACCTATCTGTCCTGTCAAAAAAATTAAAGGTGGTAAAGCCCAAAATAATAAAAAAAATGTCAGAAAAATAAAGATTACAGAAATAACCTGAAGGTTTCAACTTGGGGAGGAAAACACTCCAGTCAAACATGGCCGGTAAAGGGTTACAAAGCACTAAACCTAATAGGTGCATTAAGTAGCATGAGTGCTATTAAATGGATCCAAATATAGTTGGGAGGCATCATGTTCACAAAATTATAAATGCTTTTCCATGTGTAAGCAGATATGTAAAGGAAAATGGCTGTAGTACTGTTTTAGAGACTGAGAAGAATAGGATTACACTCACCAAGTGAATTGTTCTGCTTAAGAGTGAGCTCTAGTGGCAGCATGTAGAACCACAAAAGAAGTGCCTTAATGTAGATTTCCAGAAAGGACGGTAAAATGCATTTTTATCAAATTGTAATAAATTCAATTGTAATACAGCATGAATCTATTGTGTTAGTATAATGATGTTAATGGTGCATTTACCATCTTATCTTGCAAATATTGGTCCATTCATCAATGTGGGTGTCAATAAGAGCACAAAGACCACAATAGTCGTTTATCCTTTATATTGCTTAAAGTTTTAACGTTACTTATGTTGGGAAAAACTGCTTCCATTTCACACATTAAGGAGAATTCACAACCTTCAGCAACACCACAACACACTTAATTCTCTGACAACAAATATAAAAACATCCAACGACCAGAAAACACTCTTGAAAATGACTTGAAGAGGGATTCTGGTAAAGGAAATGGCACTTTAATGGCTCTCGCAAAGTGCTTAGGAGATCACAATCTTCCAAAACAAAACAATAATCTGCAGCCTGGAGATTTCACTAATGAGGAGAAATAGTGAGATAAACTATTGACTTATATTACAGTCACAGCTGAAAGCCCTTAAACCGTTTTCACTTGGCAAAGATTGTTGTGACATTTTTTAAAGACTCAGGAGCAATACTTGATTATCAACAGAAATAAATTTACCAAGAACTGCAGGCTTAATTGTTTTATGTATAACATTTAGGTGCTTAGATGGTGCTCGGTGTGACTAAGAGCAAACTTTTTTTTGTGACAGATTAGTAACTTAATGAAGAGTTAACTTTGGCTATGATAACAGGGAGCTTTCCTTCAGGTAACTGTATGAAAGCAATTTAACAATAAATCTCCTCCCGAAACCATGCGGTACACATTCTGGTTAAAAAGCAAAGATTTTCGATATTCAACTTGTTCACCTTCAGAGGATGGTCCTTCCTTGCATACATACAAATCACTGGAGATGCTCAGCTCTCTCGCTCCCCGTGTGTCTCTCAACACTGCCTCTGCAAAAACCCTGTTTAGTATTCATGTTTATCATCACACCATGTATACTGTTTGCTACCAGTTTCATGGATGGACTGGCAGCAATTTAGAGTTGCTACATGAAACCCAGCTTTACCGTCAATACTGAAATGGATCCCACTTAGTTCAAAACAGCCAACCACAATGATGTGTGCTAGCAGAAAAGCATGTGCACACAAACTTATTGCCACAGCAACCACCCACACCAAGCTCTCTCTCTCTCTCTCTCTCTCTCTCTCTCTCTCTCTCTCTCTCTCTCTCTCTCTCTCTCTCTCTCTCTCTCTCTCTCTCTCTCTCTCTCTCTCTCTCTCTCTCTCTCTCTCTCTCTCTCTCTCTAAATGCAGATCACCACTTGAGTTCATGTGTTTTGTCAACACCATAGGCTCTAGCTTCTCAGACAAAGATATCGTTCCGCACAGTAGAGGAAAGAAAGATGAGAGTCATACTGCAGTAATCACAAATCTACTACCTCACAATGATTTCCTTGCTTATTAAAAACCTATTTGGGTCTAATACCCTTTTCTGGGTGCTGCTATTACAAATGAAGAGATGACAAAATACACAGGCAGGTATGCACCATTATCCTGTATATTCATCTCAAGTCAATGTTTCTTAACATCCTGTGAACATTTGTTTTATGGTTTTATAGCCAGCTGTTGTCAGCTCTTTCATATGTTTTTTCATTCAACAAACTTCAGTGATTAAAAACATCCTTCTCTGATATAAGACTAACATTTTAATGAGATGCAACAGCATGGGGAAGTCAAGGTCCATTTCAAAATAAAAATATAATCAAAAGTAGCACTGATAACAAAAAGCCAAATGCAGAACAGGAGACTATTTCATTCTGACATTGATTACGAGAAGTCTGTACACAATGACTAACAGCATATGATGAGTCCATGAGTGCATTACATCTGATATTTCCAAGACAATTCTTTTTAGTCAAAGCCAAAAACATTAGTAAAACATTAGACTGGGTGATTTACCTATTCCCTATGATGCTATCGTGGCTCTACCAGCTAGCACCACTGAATAGCTGATTGAGCTGTCATGCGACAGAATATGAAGAGTGAGGGATTACCCAATGGTGAGACTGTGCCCTTTAAAACTCATAGTTCCCTCGGCCAGATTGTGTGAAGCTGGATTTAGTGCTCTTATATACCTCTTTATATATATATATATATATATATATATATATATATATATATATATATATATATATATATATATATATATAATATAACAAAAGGGCATTCTTGACAACACCCTGCAACTTTAGACTGAAGTACAACATATGCTCCAAATACACTTATTCACAACGAATTACTGTAATTCACTAATTGACAGGGTATATCTCATATGTTTAATCCGTACAAAAATTTTAAGTGTGTTTTAAGTGTAAAAACAACAAGTTTCCAGTTTTACAAGAAGTTATGTATTTCTTGGCTCTGGAGCAGTGACCACCTAGAGTCTCCAAAGGTTGCCTGAGATTAAGAAGTGTTGGCAGGCAGTTATTTAAAAAAAAATAATTCCCAGTATTTTATAGGTGTGTAAATCAAATGTTTTCTTATGATACAATATTATATTGATTCTTTGGACAAATATCTTAAAGTCTGCCACGATGCGATTTCGATTTGACTAATACAAGACATAGACCATTTAACGCAATCAGTCACATTAATATCAACTCAAATAGGCAACTAAAATATGATTTTGTCAGTTTTATAACTGAGCTCTTCCAGACAAACAAACTATTCTTTTCAATAAAAAGAATATATATGAACTGGGAATCTGAAATAAAGGGGCAACTTACAGGTGATATGTATCTATATTTTCACTTTGCATCGATTTTATTGGATCGTGGATCACTGAGTTGATATATCGATCCAGATTGATGTATTGTTACACCCCTAGTGTTACACTGGTAAGAGAACCGAAATGTCTAACAGTAAAGGTTGGGTCTTGAAAACATGGTAAATGGTGTCAGACTGGACAAAATGTGCTGCTTACATAGCTTGAAATTGTGACATTAAAAATCAGGTTTGGTGGAGAGCAATTGTTCCATATTTACTGACGTGAACAGAGATAGCATTCCAATTTTAAAATATCGAATCCACAAGAATGCTTGCACTGGGGACCAACCCCTGCCAGGATTCACATCAATGTCATTATCATCATCAGAGAAGATATGGCAGTGATAACAGCATTACGCCTTTCAAAACAAAATAGGGCTGTCAAAGATATGGCCACATCTATAGCTGTAACCCACACTTGACCAATCGTGCCGCAGCCTCAGAGTTCAAAATAACCCAGTAATTGGGTTGACCCTGTATGCTCCATGGTTTAATAACAATGCCACCTCTCACAATTCCTATATAACAATAGGAAGCTAAATTTTACAGACACTCTGTCCAGCCTACAGTCATTTCCTATTGGAAGGTTTAAGGTAAATCTTCTGTGAAAAGCCAAATTAAAAATGTTAACACAGGTCATAGTAACTTAATGAAAGGATATTTTCAATGTGAATAATCCTTGAATGCCTAAAGTCAGAGCACATCAATAGTCTACACTGCTTTTCCTAAAACAGGGTGGCAGCATCAGACTTTTAAAATAATCTTCTGGGTGGGGAGTGATTTCATTTTCTAAATTATTTATTTATTTTATGATGCCCTAAGAGTACATGCTTCACCCAGCTGATGCTGACATCTCCAGACTCCCAGCTCACATTCCTGCCTGCAATTAACATTCACAGCACACCTGCCCACCCAGAACAAAATGAGAGCCTGTAATTCCTAACAAGCACTGTGTCTTACAAGCCGTCCTCTGAATCTGAGGACTTACCCACACATCATCATTCCTTCATTTGTCCGTTTCTTTTCTTCTGTCTGGTTATCAAACGGCATTATGAGGCCTGCCACGAAATTATCCCCCTCCACAGTGTTTGATCGGACCACTTTACGCCACTCCACTGGCAGGAAATGAGATGGTGTCATGAATGAATTGTGGTCTATGCCTATTTTACACTAATAAGCTCAAGGGTGACAGTGGCTTATCGCTTCCCAGATGTTGAGTATGACAATGTCTGAAAATTGAGGTTGCACCAAATGAAGTGGCAATGAATGAGAGAGAAAGGGGTATTTAATAGCACTAAAAACAATAAACATCACCAAAGTTCTGTTTTTTTATCAGTTCAAAATCTGAAACTGTATCATCTGCAGGAAAACACCTAAACGCACACCCACCCACATTCATAGGGAGATACACACTAGGGTTGGGTACCGAAACCCAGAGCGAAACGACCAGTATCTACCAGACCTAATAGCAATTTCAATTTTATTTATAGTATCAATTCATAACAAGTGTTATCTCGAGACACTTTACAGATATACTAGGTCTAAACCACACTCCATAATTTACAAGGACCCAACAGTTGCGGATTGCAATGCGGATTTGGGTGCCTCATTTTGGTTTATTTTAAACTGCCCATATTTGAATTTAATGCTCTGTGTTGTTATAACATAACTCCGCAAGAAGCAAATAATTTAGACACCAGAAGAGTTTGTCCTGCCTCCAACCAACAGTCAACATGACTTTCCTTTAACCATGAAGGTGCTATTTCCCTAGTCTCGCTTTGCCAGACCTTCCTCCACAGCGCTGCAGAGGAGGGTCGGGCTAGTCCACACAGCATTCCAGGATGGGTGAAAAACATGCTCTGGTTTATTGGCATTTCTTTAAACCAATCACAATCGTTTGGAGCCCCAAGTGCTGCTGCAAAATAGCCTCGGGAAGGAACTTATTTTGGTCGAACATGTGTACGTTCAAAAGTTATGCGTGCAACAGAAAACTCTTCTGGATTTACCCTCAACACAAAGAAAGCGTAAGGCAACGGACATACGGCCGAAAAGAGGGACACACAGCAGAATATCCAATGGCAACAGAGCAATCCCAAAAGTGGAAGGTCATGGATATAGACTAATTTTCCTAGCCCTGACCAAGTAGTAGGGCTGCAACTAACAACTATTTTCATTATTCATATTCATTATTGTCTTGATTAATTTAGTCTAAATTTAAGTCCATTACATTTTCTCATAGCCAACATAGTATCTCAAAGATACTCAGTTTAATATTATGAGACTAATGCCACAGCCCATGTGGTAAAAGCAGGATGCAATCAGGTACAGTACTGAGTGTAGGTTACTCATTTTTTAGCAGCCCGAGAGAAAATCATTTATCAAAATAGTTAAGTCAATTTATTTTTTGATCAACTAATCAATTGAAGTATTTGCTTCAGCTCTAAAAAGCAGGGTTTAACCTATCTTTACCACCCTGATGAAGGCAAGACAGCCATAAATGTTTGGGAAAGAAAGTATGAGATATTAAAAAAACAAGTAAGATATGTTCAGGTTTGATGGATTTGTACTGAAATTCGCAATTGTCTGCACATCCCTGTCCGTGCTTTCTCAAAGAAATTGTTTCTATACCTCTTCTAGCTATACCTCATGGGCCATATTGTTTTTGGAAGTCTTTGTGACGGAGGGTGAATGGATCACCTGTACTTTATAGTTGCACTAATTAGTGTGCCACCTTGACTGCCCTTAGTAACAACACTTATTATTCAGACTCAATGGTTACAAATTTGAACCTTATATTTTCCGAAAACTAAGTTGTACCTTTAAAGTGTGTGTAAAGATGTGTGCCTGTCGTGGTATATCTGTGGAAAAATGTACTTTGTAGTACAAAATGTACTCCACCTGTGCCTCTACTTTTGAGTTCATACACCCAGCTACACACTGCTGAGCTGGTGTGGACTATCATCAATATACCACCACTCTGTGTCTGAGAAGATTTCTAATAAAAATGAGCTGTACAAAAATGTAGAAATGTAGTTTCATTGCATGGCTTATAATATCTCACAAAAGCCATTTGAGACCAGCCTTCAGTAAATCATTTCATGATTAGAATTCTATTTTAGTGAGACATTATCTATAAACTTGCTAAAATTGACAAACAAACGCATGCAAACGCATTAGTGCGAGCATCCTCTTCTTTTCATGGCCAACAACTCAGTTCCCCATTGGAGGATCATGGCATAAAAATTATATTGGTAGGGTGGCTGGTTAGCTTACCTGGTAGAGTACGCAATCACATACAGAGGCTCAGTCCTCGACGCAGCAACTGTGGGTTCGGTTCCGACCTGGTGCATTGTGCTGCATGTCATTCACCCTCTCTCACTCATTTTGAGTCTAAGCTGTCCTGTCACAAATAAAAAATGCCCCAAAAATAATCTTATATATACACATATACAAGCAATCCTTGCAGACCCAGCTTTCATTCAACCCAACTTTATCTTTCTTCGTAATGATATATACTAATTGTCACAGAACATGCTGGAAAGGTTTTCAATGACCTGACAAAGTGAAGCCGAAACTTTTTAAGCGCAGAGCTGATGTTCACACAGGAACATCTCTGCCATGTTCTTTGACCCTAACTACTGACTCAATTAACAAGAGAAGGGAGCCACCTTTTTCCGAATGTCAGCCTTAAAACCTGTCCCCAGAAACCAATTACTGGTGAGTGAGTTTGCCTTATTTGTCTTGACATGTCTGGCTGCGCAAAAACACGAAGAGACAGAGTTGTGATGAGGGATCAGAGGTTTGGGCTCAGTGAGAGGAATTGTCTTTTTGCTCCCCATTCCCATTTCTGTCACTGTGTGGTGACCTTAAGCTATAAGCCAACTGGGGCGGTGCCACAGGCAGGCTTTAGTATTCTGCATTCAACCCGCTCATCCATCACATTTTTAAGGTCGACTTCTATTTCCAGTCACTCTATCAAATGATTCCCAGACATATTTTCTACATGCAAAAAGCCAGCCACGCACCAAAAACATGCAAGCAGGTCAATCAGGTGTAAACATACACAGGCACACAAATGAAATCCAATAAAAAATAAAGCGCACACACTTCACATATAAAATGGAGCACATTCACAATAGAATCTGGTTTAAATTGCTTCCAAAAGATGCCAAATAAATGAGGAAATATTCCCATCACATATTTAATCTAGCATCACCTTCTTGGACCTTTTTTATGTGTTACTGACGGCATCATCTCTGAGAGAATAAGAGAATAATACGGGGATAATAAAATGTTTAATCAAGAAGGAATTTTTTAAATAAATATGTTAAAATATATCTACTGGAGAACTGAATATATTACAGGATATGCATATAGTGAAAAACAAAAACAAAATTAGATGATAGACTTTGAATCACTGCACTAATATTTAGTTGCATAACCATTATTTCTGAGAACTGCTTCACATCTGTGTTGCATGGAGTTGACTAACCTCTGGCACCTCTGAACAGGCATTCCAGCCCAGGACGATTTAAATATATTCCATAATTCCTCTGAATTACTGGGTTTTGCCTCAGAAACAGCATTTTTGATGTAACCCCATCAAAATGCATATTATATAAACTGTTCTGCTCTGTTGGTTTTTATGACTCTACAACTTACTTATAAATTGGTTATTGTCTAGAAATATCACTTCTACGAAAAAAATGATTCTTGAGGTGTAGTATTGATGTTGGACTGTATTATTTTTGAACACAGCTATGCCACACACACACACACACACACCATACACACACACACACACACACACACACCATTGGTTGCTTGTGCTTCGATGTACTGGAGGTAACAGGAAAAGCTCCATCCTACTTTGTCTCAATCTAACCCCAGAACCCCACATGATATGCAAACAAAATAAGATGCCTGGATTCTTTAGCCTTAGCCTGTGTGTCCATGCTGCTGGGTCAACATTCGTCAAAGCCAGCATGTGTAGATGCAACATGGCAAAGTAGTTGTACTCTCCAAGGTAGTGCCTGGGACATTAAATAAATGCCTGCATGTCTATAGAAAAGGTTTTTCAAATGCATGTAATGGATGAAGATGTGTTGTTTTGTTCCAATCATTTGATTTGAAAACCTTTTTGAAATATTATACTGCAATATGCTGGGTTATATCTTCAACAGAGGAAGGAGAAAGTACATTAATATGCACTACTGAGATGTTTCCTTGTATAAGAAAAGCAGAATAGGTTTGTCTCATTAGCAATGAATCAACATGATTGGAGGATATTTTCAAATTAGTAGGAATATGCAGAAGGAGAGTGTGACACAGCGTTGGCATGCTCCAATAGAGTGCATTGTCCATGTAATAAAGCTAGAGCTATTCAAATGGCTAGCCAAGTGTGTGTGTGTGTGTGTGTTATCACTCAACATACCACACAACTGTCATTTTCTTACACATTCTCAGCAGGAGAGCAAGTACACATATGCATGTTGCATTGCACATAAAACCACAGCCTCAATTGTGTGCTGTGTGTGTGTGTGTGTGTGTGTGTGTGTACACACACGCACACACACACACACACACACACACACACACACACACACACACACACACACACACACACAAAATTCTTATCATTTTTCAATGTTCCTTCTTGCAGTCTGAGACCTGTTTGTACCAGCCACCACTGACTTTCAGCTTGAAAGCTTCCATGTTTTAATAATCAATAACAAAATGAATACTTGTCCCATCGAGACCTTTGAATAGGAAATAAAGTCACATTAAGCCAAGTGAACTCTAGGGCATTATTATTTTTGTCATACTGAGCTGGCAATCCCATAGATGAGGCCTGTAAACAGTCTTCCCACAGGTTGAGAATTTATTTGTGGTGGTGGGGGCGCGGATGTGACAGTCCGGTTCAGTAATAAACTAGTCAAACAAAGGTTTAAATATTTATTGAAGAAAAAAAAAACATAACTACATAACAAGATAATTTAGAAAGAAAAAACTATTTACACGTTAAACCAACCAGCAGACGATACAGATGAAGTGCATTTGTGCTTTGTCACCTAAATCTGGTCAAATAAAATGTATATGGGTCACCAGATAAAATACCTGGTTAAAGTTTCCCAGAAATGATATGTTGGGGTGGTGATGGCACAGGGGATATGCCACATGCCTTTGGTGTGGGAGATCTGGGTTTGGTTCCCACTGCAAACATCAACCGATATGTCCCTGAGCATGACACTTAACCACTAGTTGCTCCAGGGGCGTGCAACCGACATACAGTATATAGCAATTGTAAGTTGCTTTAGATAAAAGCGTCAGCTAAATGACATGTAACCCATACTAGGACTTCTACAGAAAGTTACATGTTATTATAAATCTCATCCTGGTGTGCACCTCCTAACTTCTGTTAAATCATAGTCTAATGCTATCTACAGTTAATTCTTGTTCATCTTGGTTGTTATAGATCATTGTTCACAAATTAAAGAGTTTTAATCCATGTTTTGGGGAGCCTTATAACATTAAACACTATACATGTCTGTTTCACTCATTAAAGATGAACTGAAATAATAAACGTTGATAACTTGTTGGTTATGATAATTAAAAAAGGTACACTAAAAATTTAACTAAACAAATCAATATAGCCTTTTTTTTAGAGCGCTGACAATATCGATAGCGTCACTGGCATGGTAGGACCTGCGAAGGTATATAGGCAACGGCTGCAGCATATATACACACAAAAATTAGTAATTTTAATGGCACGGGTTACGCATTTAAGCCTGAGACAGGCCTGTAGTGTCTGACTACCACGACATGGAGGACGATCAGTTTCAGGCTCCATCTTCAATACAGGATCGTTTGAGGGGGGGAGTGACAGTGACCGGTGTGTGTGTGTGGCCTACTGTCATGCACTCTCATCTATTGTGTGCAAGCACATTATGCATTTTAGGAAATAGAATGCTTATATATCGTGTGCATTTACAGAAAAAAGAAAAACATGGTTAAGGTCCTGTTTGTTTAAGAAAATAGAGGCAGATAAATGGAAAATGTAATTGGACGAATTAATCCAATAGGTTTGTGTTTTGTGTATGTGACAACAACATTACATACAGCCCTTTGCCTAGTAGACTCGATAGTATGCTGGATAACAGGTAAACATAGCTACCTCTCTGTCCTCTGCCTGCAGTGAGCGTTTCAGCGCCCTGTCTGCGGCAGGTAGCATTGGTGGTGTTACTTGCTGGTGGTCTATCAGTCTGCCCTGTACTGGAGGCTGAAGGCCCCAGGTTTCAGTCTGTTGGATTTAACCCTCACCAGTAATGCTGTTGTAACAAAAGCACAACTCTCTAAATAGTCTGTCGCTAAAAAATTATCGCTAAAGACTCGAAATCCAGGGACTATCGGAAAGCTAGACAATTTTTAGGCAGCTAGCCATGAGTTGAGGACTGGTTTCCTTGTCAAAAGTAGCCTGTGGAAAAGTGTCATAACCCCAGGTGCCTTAGTCCTGTACAATTCATTACTGCAGCCAGGGGCAATACAGTATGACAGTTAATCCCATGGGAAGCCACATCATCAAAGTAGCAGGCAGACAGATAGCTCAGTTGGTAGGCGTCTATATATATATATATATATATATATATATATATATATATATATATATATATATATATACATACATAGTTTACTCCTTGACGCAGTGGGCCTGGGTTCGATTCCGACCTGCAGCCCTTTTCTTGCATATCATTCCCCTTTCTTTCCCCTATATCTTCAGCTGACCTGTAAAAATAAAGGCTGAAAATGCCCAAAAATATCTTTAAAAATAAAAAACACCACTAGCATGCGCTACTACTGGCTCTGTGCCTGCAGTAAATTGTTGACGCTGCGACATGCACGCGGCGTGCGACTTGACGAGGTGGGGGGTCATGAGGCCGCTGGTCTGTGTGCTATCAAATTACATTGTTGATGGGAAAAAAATTTAATTCAGATTTCATCTACCTGGGAAGCTATCCATCTACCTATCAATTTACCAAGTAAAACCTATGTATGGGAAACACTGCAGACGTGGCTGTTTACTTTCCATTCAGTCATATCATGATAATTTCCCTACTTTTAATTGGATACTTTGTATTAGTTTTCTAGCACTGACTGGTAATTTAACGGAAGGGATGTCTTCATTTTTGAGGTTTGTTATTTCCTTTTTTTTGTTGCGTAAAAACTTTTCAATGGTGTCCTCAGAATAGAAAAATGGATGAACAAATTAATTAATTAATTAATTAATATAAATATGCCATGGCTGCCAGAACGTCTCTTGATAGCTCACAGAGTAGCCATTGTTATGATTTTGAGGCTCTAATTAGACTCATGAGTTGAATCTTTGTGGTTGTTGTTGTTTTCTAGGAAGCAGACAGGCATGAAAACATTGGGAAAGTAAAAGGTTACATTCACACTTTCACTCAGTGACAAGACATGCTGCGATTGGACTATTCAAATGGGTTGTTGCCGATGTAAAGCAAACGGATAAAAACATATTACTTATTAATATGGACAATGTTTGTCAGGAAGGGGTGGTGTGGAAGTGAAAGATGCTAAATTACACAAGATGAACACTAAAATGTTAGGCTTATGTGCAGTTTTATCTGAAATCTTTGGATGTTAATAGTGTCGTCAGTCACTCAGTTGCATGTAAAGACGTGAGATGTCAATGTGATCTTATTGATGAGGATAAACTAACTAACCTCTGCTGCATTGGTATGACATATTTCAATATTTATTCTATAGAAGCAGGTCTTCAAGCAATAACAACATCATGTAAGAAACTGAAGAGAATCATATTGAGTACTTCCAAAACACAAAATCATTTTCCACTTGCATTTAAAGGTCTCCTTATCTTTTATGATCTTCTCGTGTTACAGTGGAATTTTACCTGAAAATGTATAAAGTCAATGTCAAATTTATTTATATAGCGCATTAAAACAACTGTTTGACCAATGTGCTGAACAAAGTTATATTATCACAGTCCCTCCAGGATTTTGCGATGTTGTGATTGCGCTAGATGTGCCAGGACTTTGTATCAGTATGTGACTCTGAGAGACAATGACCAAGCGGGAGTGAGCACAGGTTGACGTCACACATACGTGGGCATATTAATTTCCTTGTTCCTTGTGAACATCTCACATTTACCAACAAAACGTATAGTTAAAGACCGTGCAAAACATTTTAGACCGTCGCCATTTCAACATCAATGTAAGCTGTAATGTTTCTTTGCTCTGATGATGATGAAGCGGCTGTTGTTTCAATCCTGTCGGTTCTCTGCTGCAGGTGGGGTTGCTAAGTTTCCCCCGTGACTGACGCACGTGCACACACAGTGGATGCAGGTAAAACCGGAGAAGGAGATTATTGTAAGTGCAATGATACGTTAAAGTCCTTTATCAAACTGTATGAATGCGTCCCAGCCCAGGACAGGAAATTAACTAACAATGTAAAGATCAACAAGCCACTGACAGACATGTTCAAATTTGATTCATTAAATAAATCATTATTTATTGTTTTAAACCCACCAGTAATTTTACTCTCCCCAAAAAAAGTTCCTTTTTATTTTTAAAGAACTATTTAAAAAAATTATCACAACTTTCTCTGTCTCCCGCAACTTCATTGCAACAAACATCCAAAAAACATCACAACTTTTATCGCAATTTTTTACAAATACTCCTGCAACATCAGGCATTTTGGGCTGCAACAATCGCAAAAAAAGTCAGTGAAATCCTGGAGGGACTGTTTTCATATAAAAAAAATTATCCATAAAATACATTGTCACAAAAAAAAACACATTTAACGCCCAGCTAGGACCAAAGGCCAGAGTAAAAAGTTGTGTCTTTGGCAGGGACTTAAAAAATTTATGAATAGTACATTTGAAATTTGAAATACATCTGCAGCATCATCAAAGTGTTTACTGCAAAATCTTGTAAAATATGTTTAATGGATCTCAATGGATCTTAGACGGTTTGAAAACAGAGCAAGAGAAGTGGAATATTAAGCCAAGAAGTGGATGGTTTGAATATGTGCAAAGGAGAGATGCTGGATATATAGAATAAAATAGAATGCCTTTATTGTCATTTACTTGCCAAGAAAAGATGGAAAAATCTCCAAAAGGCATCAAATGACAGATTAGACATTTGTATAATGTCATGAAAAGTTAGATTTTATTTCCATCATTTACACAAAACAAAAAAAAAATGGCATCTGCAAAAGTTTTGGCACCCTGCAGAGTTATTACCTTGTACCGCCCCCTTTGGCAAATCAAAGCTTGGAAACGCTTCTTGTAGCCAGTCAAGAGTCTTTCAATTCTTGTTTGAGGTATCTTCGCCCATTCTTCCTTCCAAAAGTCTTCCAGTTCTTTGAGATTTCTGGGCTTTTTAAAGGTCTAACCATAGATTTTCAATTATGTTGAGGTCAGGAGATTGTAAAGGCCATGGCAAAACCTTCAGTTTACGCCTCTTGATGTAATCCACCATGGATTTTGAGGTGTGTTTAGGATCATTATCCATTTGTAGAAGCCATCCTCTCTTTAACTTCAGTTTTTTCACAGATGGCATCAAGTTAGCATCCAAAATTTTCTGAAATTTTATTGAATCCATTTTTCCTTCTACTCGTGAAATGTTCCCTGTGCCAATGGCTGCAATACAACCCCAAAGCATGATTGTCATCACCTGGTCTTTCCAGACGATGATTGAGAACAATCCATGACACTGTCAGGTCTCAGCTTTCCAAAGGGGGCGGAGCATGCTAGAAACTCTGCAGGGTGCCCAAACTTTTGCCGACGCCATTTTTTTGTTTTCTGTTATTTTGAAAGTGTAAATGATGGAAATAAAATCTAACTTTTTGTGACATTTTATACGAATGTCTAATCTGTCATTTGATGCCTTTTGGAGATGTTTCCATCTTTTCTTGGACTCTTTATGCACAATACAAATTTTTACCTGGGGTGCCCAAACTTTTGAACCCCACTGTATATACAGTAGAGGCCAAAAGTTTTTCCTTCTCATTTAAGGCGTTTCCTTTATTTTGATGACTATTTACATTGTAGCTTATCACTGAAGGCATAAAAATCTAAACTACTACTTAAAACTATCTCATATATATATATATATATATATATATATATATATATATATATATATATATATATATATATATATATATATATATATATGCTAAAGATGGAGCTGCTAAGCAAGAGGAAGGACAAAGAGGTATATATATCTTGAGGAGGATGCTAAAGATGGAGCTGCCAGGCAAGACGAAGGACAAAGAGGAGGTTTATAGATGTGAGGGAGGACATGCAGGTGGTTGGTGCAATGGAGGAAGATGCAGACAACAGGTAGAGATGCAAACAGATGATCTGCTGTGCTGACCCCAAACAGGAGCAGCTGAAAAAATTAAGTTCCAATTCCCACAACAGAAGTACCATTAATTTACTAATAAAATAACTCTTAAATCTTCCATTTACTGGTATAGAAAACACAACCCTCTGTGAAAATGTGCTTCATTGCTCTAGAAGGTAAAGGGTGCAGTACAGTGCCCTCTCTCAGGATGCAACTGGGCACTCTGACACCTGTCACAGTTGGATTTTTAGCCTTACCTGCAGCAGTGAGTCACATTTTAAAATGAGATCATTTGTGGTCACCCATCTAGATAGGGATAGACTGTCAAGAGACCTTGGCCAACATCAGTGAGACACAAAACCACAATCATACTCTTGAATTGATTCAGGATTCAGAGATAGAGGGCCTCAAGCAGATTGCTGCACACACTACCCCACACGCTAACACTATTGAAGACAAAGATGCTGACAGACAACAACTTTTGTAAATACACCTTTTCAAAAACTGAACTACAATACGGAGAGTGGGCTGCGGAGTCAGGCGTCGTACCATATCCATCCAGGTAAGCACAGGTTACGTTAAATTCATCACGCAGTGAGAGGAGACAATATAACTAATGTTACAAGCTAGGTTAGCCTTTAGTAGCTGTGTGTCTTTGTTTTTTACGACCCAGGTAAAATTAGCTTGGTAACACTGATGAATAGTTAATTGAGAAAAGTAAAGAATGAATCAGTAACGACTTGCTAATTGAATCGTTAACTTCTTTCCTAATTATTCTGAACAGAGGACAATATAGTAGATGATGATGAGTTACTAGAGAACAGACTGGGAAACCCTATATCAATAAGCTACTATCAGTCTGTGAATATCTGTAAATTGATCACACTGACCACTTTCTTAATAAATTGTTCCTGATCAACTCTGAACCAGCTGCTGAGTGGCACAAAACTAGTAACGGCTCATTAATTACAAATTAATCTTTTCAACATCTGACCACTGTTCATGTGTTCTTCATGCAATCGTTATCAGTAGTCATGACAACACTCTCTGGTAGCCTGGATCCCAGCAGTGCATTCTGGTAGAGTTATGATTGATGACAGGCTCTAGTGCTTCTCTCTCCATCAGTGTGACTTTGGTGTTTGATGTCTCAGCCCTGCCCCAGGCCCTTCTTCAAGCTTTTGCCTCAAGCAAATCATCTCATCGCCTGAGCTGGCTAAACTCAGACCAAGGGCCTGAAATAAGAACCACCAGATACAATACAAGACACTGGCCACAGAGATTTGTCTTGTGTTGTTTCTCCAGAAATATCTACAATATGTGATTAAACCAGCTGTGGACCGAGAGGCAAGGTGCTTAAGGGATCAGAGCATAGGGACGAGCTTCTTTAACACAACATAGTGAAGATAGATGTTGGGATTATTTCACTTTTAAAAGCATGCTCTTTAAATCGTTCTTGTCTGGAGGATGGAGTAAGTGTTCATCTGCTGCCCTCTTGCTGAACAGTACAAATCTATGCATGAGCATTGGAAGCTAATAAAATAAAATGTAACACCACATTTATATAATGCAGTAGCTGTTGAGTAGAAGTGCTGTAAAACATGTGTACCAGGTGGCCGTCGTAATGTAGTAGAAATGTCTAAATTAAATGTGTATCAACAGAAAACTACTTTTAGGTACTTAAATTGAATCAACAGCCGATACCTTGGTATCCAAAATATATTTTCCTGTGCTTTCAGGTGGACAGACATCCAGCAGACAGACAGGCTGAACTTGTTTAGCATGCTGAAAGATATGTTGAAGGTCAAGCTTTCTTGCCTCAGAAAGAGGTCTTTGTTCATGATTTCAATAGCAAAGTATTGAATTGACAACGTGGCACGCTATTCAGACGGAGACATGGATCATTTCTTTCCCAGAAGCCCTAAGTGGCCCTGGCCAAATGACAAGCAACAGCTTGGCTTATGAATAAACCCCAGTATGGTGCATGTGAGAATCTTTGATTACATTATTTCTAACGCACAACACGCACATACGAATAAACTTGCTTCTTCATCTTCTCACTAATTCTTTATCTCTACTCCACACTTGTTGATGTTCTTCTAGTATTGTATTTGTCTTTGTCAACATTTCCACCACATACATATACTTACAGACTTCACCAAAACAATGACATACTTGACACTCAAAATATTAGCTTGCGGCTTTCGCCATTTGGTTAATATAGGTGTATACTCAGGAGGGCTCTGAAATGCCAATAAAGTTCAAAATTACATGAAAGGCGAGTTGTCATCATAGGTGGAAATGTTCTTGTATGGCAATTGATCCGATTACTACAATTTGACATAATGCCAAAACTGACATTTTATCATCCATTAGGGACCATAAAATTGTTGGGAAGCAGCCTCATGGAATTTAATTTAAAAAAATACAATCATTTATGTTTGGCTGAAGCTCACAGTACTAGGATGAGACAACAAAAAGGGAATTGTCTTTATTAGTCATACTGCTTTGCAGAAGTAATTTTGTGACAAAACAAGACATTTGAAGACATTACTTTGGGCTCTGGGAACTTAAAATTAACAATTTTCCACATTGTTTAGACACTTTAAAGATTATACGGCTGGAAATATTCCCATTTTAAGCCCATTTTCTGTAGTAACCAATGGTATTAAGGCTGCCACAGACAGGGTAGTGAATTCAAAAAGCATTGATAGACAGTTTTGTTGGTTTTGGGCCGTTCATGGGATTTGTTGACAGAAAAATATCTAAATACATTAGCTTTATATTTAGAACAATTAACTAAATAATAAATAAATGTATAAAGCATAATTCCTTTGCTGTTGTCCTTGTACAATGTTTAGGCCCTAAACATTGTACTGATAGCCTAAACTTTAGGCTATCAGTATGCAGTGTGTAAAGAAATGAGAATACATGGTAGGCTACACCAGTGTTTCCCACAAAGATGAATTTGTGGCGGTGTGCCACACAATCAACACTGGCTGCCACACATTGCGTTTCTTTATTTGACTAAAGATTTCTTTCTATATGCCTTGCTGACACGACCACTAAGCTTTATGATGACTACGTAATGACATCACAACTATTCAAATGAGTGTACTTTCTAATCTGTGGGAAATACTGTACTGTAATGTGTGATTGTGCAGTAGGCGTACAGTGGACTTCTCATTTTGGATGAGCACTTCTTAGTGTTTCATCAATTTGTGTTTGTTGTGGGAACTTACTATTTACAGTGATAGCATAGCCACGATCAGTGTGTAATTTGCATATCTGACACCTCACTCACTCACCTACACACACACACACACTGTAACGATATGGAAAATAAAACCGAAATCGCAACACTCAGCTCCACAAACTGTGCTGGGCTGTTGTCAGCTTTCATCCCGACTGAAGCCTCGCAGCGCCGAGAGACTGAGGCAGAAGACAGGTGTGCTAGCTAGCTGAATTACCATTAGATTAGTCGTCTATCTATACAGTTAACGTTACTGATGGATTCGTGGGTTAGCCCAAAGTTGTTAACCGTGGTCAAAACAATCATACTAAAAATAAATAAGCGTGTTGGACGGTGTCGTAATCTTACGTTACACACCAAGAATTACATTAGCATTAGCTACTTGTCAAGCAGCACCTTTACAGTAGGCACCAAAGCACTTTTCCTCTTCGTCCCCCTACAGCTTGGGAGAGGAATTGTTACCAATATTCTTATGTCTCATTCCAACAAGTTAATGAACCACTGAAACCTTTTGGAAACATTATTTTAAGGTACAATAGAATCGTTGTGTTGGATCAATCAAAATTGAAATCAATCAATATCAATAAAAACGGTATCTGTTGTATCACTGTGTTACAAACTGGGATGTAATCAATGACAAAACAATGCCATGTGGCAGAAAAAATTTATTACGACCCCCCCCCAAAAAAAAAAAAAAGAATCAAGGTTTTTATTGAATAGTGAAAATTTTTATTAATGTGCACAAAGAAGAAAAGATGGAAAAAATTGCTAAATGCATCAAATGACAGATTAGACATTTGTATAATATGTCACAAAAAGTTAGATTTTATTTCCATCATTTACACTTTCAAAATAACAGAAAACAAAAAAATGGCGTCTGCAAAAGTTTGGGCACCCTGCAGAGTTTCTAGCATGCTCCGCCCCCTTTGGAAAGCTGAGACCTGACAGTGTCATGGATTGTTCTAAATCATCGTCTGAAAAGACCAGGTGATGTTAATCTTAAGGTTTTAAATGCCCAGACTCATCTGACCTTGCCCCAACAATCAGCACCATGGCTTCTTCTAAGCAGTTGTCTAGAAAACTGAAACTAAAAATAGTTGACGCTCACAAAGCAGGAGAAGGCTATAAGAAGATAGCAAAGCGTTTTTAGAGGCCAATATCCTCTGTTTGGAATGTAATTAAGAAATGGCCGTCATCAGGAACAGTGGAAGTTAAAGCAAGATCTGGAAGACCAAGAAAAATATCAGACAGAACAGCTCGCAGAATTGTGAGAAATGCAAGTCCAAACCCACGTTTGACTGCACGATCCATCCAGTAAGACCTGGCAGACACTGGAGTTGTGGTACACCATTCCACTATAAAGGGATACTTGTACAAATATGGTCTTCATGTACCAGTTATCAGAAGAAAACCTCTTCTACGTCCTCACCACAAAAATCAGCGTTTGAAGTTTGCAAATGAACATATGGACCAGCCTGATGCATTGTGGGAACAAGTTCTGTGGACCGATGAGGTTAAAATAGAACATTCTGGCCGCAATGAGCAAAGGTACGTTTGGAGAAGAAAGGGCACGGAATTTAATGAAAAGGGAACATTTCCTGAGTAGAAGGAAAAATGGATTCAATAAAATTTCATAAAATTTTGGACGCTAACTTGATGCCATCATGAAAAAGCTAAAGTTAAAGAGAGG
>JABXJD010002320.1:0-55889 GCA_013375575.1 Percina caprodes
ACCATGGATATGTGATGTCTCACCCAAACTTGGAATGAAGCTGGTTTAACAGGAGGATTCCGTTGTACAGTTGAAAAAGAGTAAAATATGGCTTTAACAGCCTGAAAAAGATGTCAATATATACTGTAATGATTTACTTGGACATTTTAGCCTTTAATTTTAAAATCCTACATCAGAATGGTGCAATTTTGACTATGTGTGACACCAATGGATATGTGATGTTTTCTCAGACTTGGAATGAAGCTGGTTTAACAGGAGGATTCCGTTCTACAGATTGCCTGAAAAGAGTAAAATATGGCTTTAACAGCCTGAAAAGATGATCAAATATACTGTAGATTTACTTGGACATTTTAGCTTATGTTTAAAATCCTACATCAGATGGTCCGATTTACCTGGGTGTCACCATGGATATGTGATGTCTCACCCAGACTTGGAATGAAGCTGGTTTAACAGGAGGATTCCGTTCTACAGTTGCCTGAAAGAAGAAATAATATGGCTTTAACAGCCTGAAAGATATCAAATATACTGTAGATTTACTTGGACATTTTAGCCTTTAATTTTAAATCCTACATCAGATAATCAATATTACCTGTGTGACAAAATGGATATGTGATGTTTCTCTCATCTTGGAACTGAAGCGGGTTTAACAGGAGGATTCCGTTCTACAGTTGCCTGAAAAAGAGTTAAATATGGCTTTAACAGCCTCAAAAAGATGTCAATATACTGTAGATTTACTTGGACATTTTAGCCTTTAATTTTAAAATCCTACATCAGAATGGTCCGATGCCTGTGTGTCACCATGGATGTGATGTGTCACCCAAACTTGGAATGAAGCTGGTTTAACAGGAGGATTCCGTTGTACAGTTGCCTGAAAAAGATTAAAATATGGCTTTAACAGCCTGAAAACGATGTCAAATATACTGTAGATTTACTTGGACATTTTAGCCTTTAATTTTAAAATCCTACATCAGAATGGTGCAATATTGACTATGTGACACCATGGATATGTGATGTTTCTCTCAGACTTGGAATGAAGCTGGTTCAACAGGAGGATTCCGTTCTACAGTTGCCTGAAAAAGAGTAAAATATGGCTTTAACAGCCTGAAAAAGATGTCAAATATACTGTAGATTTACTTGGACATTTTAACCTTTGATTTTAAAATCCTACATCAGAATGGTCCAATATTGACTGAGTGACACCATGGATATGTGATGTTTCTCTCAAACTTGGAATGAAGCTGGTTTAACGGGAGGATTCCGTTCTACAGTTGCCTGAAAAAGAGTAAAATATGGCTTTAACAGCCTGAAAAAGATGTCAAATATACTGTAGATTTACTTGGACATTTTAGCCTTTAATTTTAAAATCCTACATCAGAATGGTCCAATATTGACTGAGTGACACCATGGATATGTGATGTTTCTCTGAAACTTGGAATGAAGCTGGTTTATCAGGAGGATTCCGTTCTACAGTTGCCTGAAAAAGAGTAAAATATGGCTTTAACAGCCTGAAAAAGATGTCAAATATACTGTAGATTTACTTGGACATTTTAGCCTTTAATTTTAAAATCCTACATCAGAATGGTCCAATATTGACTGTGTGACACCATGGATATGTGATGTTCCTCTCAGACTTGGAATGAAGCTGGTTTAACAGGAGGATTCTGTTTTACATTTGCCTGAAAAAGAGTAAAATATGGCTTTAACAGCCTGAAAAAGATGTCAAATATACTGTAGATTTACTTGGACATTTTAGCCTTTAATTTTAAAATCCTACATCAGAATGGTCCGATATTACCTGTGTGACACCATGGATATGATAAGTCTCACCCAGACTTGGAATGAAGCTGGCTTAACAGGACAATTCTGTTCTACAGTTGCCTGAAAAAGAGTAAAATATGGCTTTAACAGCCTGAAAAAGATGTCAAATATACTGTAGATTTACTTGGACATTTTAGCCTTTAATTTTAAAATCCTACATCAGAATGGTCCAATATTGACTGTGTGACACCATGGATATGTGATGTTTCTCTCAGACTTGGAATGAAGCTGGTGTAACAGGAGGATTCTGTTTTACAGTTGCCTGAAAAAGAGTAAAATATGGCTTTAACAGCCTGAAAAAGATGTCAAATATACTGTAGATTTACTTGGACATTTTAGCCTTTAATTTTAAAATCCTACATCAGAATGGTCCAATATTGACTGTGTGACACGATGGATATGTGATGTTTCTCTCAGACTTGGAATGAAGCTGGTTTAACAGGAGGATTCCGTTCTACAGTTGCCTGAAAAGAGTAAAATATGGCTTTAACAGCCTGAAAAAGATGTCAAATATACTGTAGATTTACTTGGACATTTTAGCCTTTAATTTTAAAATCCTACATCAGAATGGTCCGATATTACCTGTGTGTCACCATGGATATGTGATGTTTCTCTCAGACTTGGAATGAAGCTGGTTTAACAGGAGGATTCCGTTCTACAGTTGCCTGAAAAAGAGTAAAATATGGCTTTAACAGCCTGAAAAGATGTCAAATATACTGTAGATTTACTTGGACATTTTAGCCTTTAATTTTAAAATCCTACATCAGAATGGTCAATATTGACTGTGTGACACCATGGATATGTGATGTTTCTCTCAGACTTGGAATGAAGCTGGTTTAACAGGAGGATTCCTTTCTACAGTTGCCTGAAAAAGAGTAAAATATGGCTTTAACAGCCTGAAAAAGATGTCAAATATACTGTAGATTTACTTGGACATTTTAGCCTTTAATTTTAAAATACTACATCAGAATGGTCCAATATTGACTGTGTGACACCATGGATATGTGATGTTTCTCAGACTTGGAATGAAGCTGGTTTAACAGGAGGATTCCGTTCTACAGTTGCCTGAAAAGAGTAAAATATGGCTTTAACAGCCTGAAAAAGATGTCAAATATACTGTAGATTTACTTGGACATTTTAGCCTTTAATTTTAAAATCCTACATCAGAATGGTCCGATATTACCTGTGTGTCACCATGGATATGTGATGTCTCACCCAGACTTGGAATGAAGCTGGTTTAACAGGAGGATTCCGTTCTACAGTTGCCTGAAAAAGAGTAAAATATGGCTTTAACAGCCTAAAAAGATGTCAAATATACTGTAGATTTACTTGGACATTTTAGCCTTTAATTTTAAAATCCTACATCAGAATGGTCCAATATTGACTGTGTGTCACCATGGATATGTGATGTTTCTCTCACTTGGAATGAAGCTGGTTTAACAGGAGGATTCCTTTCTACAGTTGCCTGAAAAAAGAATAAAATATGGCTTTAACAGCCTGAAAAAGATGTCAAATATACTGTAGATTTACTTGGACATTTTAGCCTTTAATTTTAAAATCCTACATCAGAATGGTCCGATATTACCTGTGTGACACCATGGATATGTGATGTCTCACCCAGACTTGGAATGAAGCTGGTTTAACAGGAGGATTCCGTTCTACAGTTGCCTGAAAAAGAGTAAAATATGGCTTTAACAGCCTGAAAAGATGTCAAATATACTGTAGATTTACTTGGACATTTTAGCCTTTAATTTTAAAATCCTACATCAGAATGGTCCAATATTGACTGTGTGACACCATGGATATGTGATGTTTCTCTCAGACTTGGAATGAAGCTGGTTTAACAGGAGGATTCCGTTCTACAGTTGCCTGAAAAAGAGTAAAATATGGCTTTAACAGCCTGAAAAAGATGTCAAATATACTGTAGATTTACTTGGACATTTTAGCCTTTAATTTTAAAATCCTACATCAGAATGGTCGATTTTACCTGTGTGACACCATGGATATGTGATGTCTCACCCAGACTTGGAATGAAGCTGGTTTAACAGGAGGATTCCGTTCTACAGTTGCCTGAAAAAGAGTAAAATATGGCTTTAACAGCCTGAAAAAGATGTCAAATATACTGTAGATTTACTTGGACATTTTAGCCTTTAATTTTAAAATCCTACATCAGAATGGTCCGATATTACCTGTGTGTCACCATGGATATGTGATGTCTCACCCAGACTTGGAATGAAGCTGGTTTAACAGGAGGATTCCGTTCTACAGTTGCCTGAAAAAGAGTAAAATATGGCTTTAACAGCCTGAAAAAGATGTCAAATATACTGTAGATTTACTTGGACATTTTAGCCTTTAATTTTAAAATCCTACATCAGAATGGTCCAATATTGACTGTGTGACACCATGGATATGTGATGTTTCTCTCAGACTTGGAATGAAGCTGGTTTAACAGGAGGATTCCGTTCTACAGTTGCCTGAAAAAGAGTAAATATGGCTTTAACAGCCTGAAAAAGATGTCAAATATACTGTAGATTTACTTGGACATTTTAGCCTTTAATTTTAAAATCCTACATCAGAATGGTCCGATATTACCTGTGTGACACCATGGATATGTGATGTCTCACCCAGACTTGGAATGAAGCTGGTTTAACAGGAGGATTCCGTTCTACAGTTGCCTGAAAAAGAGTAAAATATGGCTTTAACAGCCTGAAAAAGATGTCAAATATACTGTAGATTTACTTGGACATTTTAGCCTTTAATTTTAAAATCCTACATCAGAATGGTCCAATATTGACTGTGTGACACCATGGATATGTGATGTTTCTCTCAGACTTGGAATGAAGCTGGTTTAACAGGAGGATTCCGTTCTACAGTTGCCTGAAAAAGAGTAAAATATGGCTTTAACAGCCTGAAAAAGATGTCAAATATACTGTAGATTTACTTGGACATTTTAGCCTTTAATTTTAAAATCCTACATCAGAATGGTCAATATTGACTGTGTGACACCATGGATATGTGATGTTTCTCTCAGACTTGGAATGAAGCTGGTTTAACAGGAGGATTCCGTTCTACAGTTGCCTGAAAAAGAGTAAAATATGGCTTTAACAGCCTGAAAAAGATGTCAAATATACTGTAGATTTACTTGGACATTTTAGCCTTTAATTTTAAAATCCTACATCAGAATGGTCCAATATTGACTGTGTGACACCATGGATATGTGATGTTTCTCTCAGACTTGGAATGAAGCTGGTTTAACAGGAGGATTCCGTTCTACAGTTGCCTGAAAAAGAGTAAAATATGGCTTTAACAGCCTGAAAAAGATGTCAAATATACTGTAGATTTACTTGGACATTTTAGCCTTTAATTTTAAAATCCTACATCAGAATGGTCCAATATTGACTGTGTGACACCATGGATATGTGATGTTCTCTCAGACTTGGAATGAAGCTGGTTTAACAGGAGGATTCTGTTCTACAGTTGCCTGAAAAAGAGTAAAATATGGCTTTAACAGCCTGAAAAAGATGTCAAATATACTGTAGATTTACTTGGACATTTTAGCCTTTAATTTTAAAATCCTACATCAGAATGGTCCGATATTACCTGTGTGACACCATGGATATGTGAGTCTCACCCAGACTTGGAATGAAGCTGGCTTAACAGGAGGATTCTGTTCTACAGTTGCCTGAAAAAGAGTAAAATATGGCTTTAACAGCCTGAAAAAGATGTCAAATATACTGTAGATTTACTTGGACATTTTAGCCTTTAATTTTAAAATCCTACATCAGAATGGTCCAATATTGACTGTGTGACACCATGGATATGTGATGTTTCTCTCAGACTTGGAATGAAGCTGGTTTAACAGGAGGATTCTGTTCTACAGTTGCCTGAAAAAGAGTAAAATATGGCTTTAACAGCCTGAAAAGATGTCAAATATACTGTAGATTTACTTGGACATTTTAGCCTTTAATTTTAAAATCCTACATCAGAATGGTCCAATATTGACTGTGTGACACCATGGATATGTGATGTTTCTCTCAGACTTGGAATGAAGCTGGTTTAACAGGAGGATTCCGTTCTACAGTTGCCTGAAAAAGAGTAAAATATGGCTTTAACAGCCTGAAAAAGATGTCAAATATACTGTAGATTTACTTGGACATTTTAGCCTTTAATTTTAAAATCCTACATCAGAATGGTCCGATATTACCTGTGTGACACCATGGATATTTGAAGTCTCACCCAGACTTGGAATCAAGCTGGCTTAACAGGAGGATTCTGTTCTACAGTTGCCTGAAAAAGAGTAAAATATGGCTTTAACAGCCTGAAAAAGATGTCAAATATACTGTAGATTTACTTGGACATTTTAGCCTTTAATTTTAAAATCCTACATCAGAATGGTCCAATATTGACTGAGTGACACCATGGATATGTGATGTTTCTCTCAGACTTGGAATGAAGCTGGTTTAACAGGAGGATTCCGTTCTACAGTTGCCTGAAAAAGAGTAAAATATGGCTTTAACAGCCTGAAAAAGATGTCAAATATACTGTAGATTTACTTGGACATTTTAGCCTTTAATTTTAAAATCCTACATCAGAATGGTCCAATATTGACTATGTGACACCATGGATATGTGATGTTCCTCTCAGACTTGGAATGAAGCTGGTTTAACAGGAGGATTCTGTTTTACAGTTGCCTGAAAAAGAGTAAAATATGGCTTTAACAGCCTGAAAAAGATGTCAAATATACTGTAGATTTACTTGGACATTTTAGCCTTTAATTTTAAAATCCTACATCAGAATGGTCCGATATTACCTGTGTGACACCATGGATATGATAAGTCTCACCCAGACTTGGAATCAAGCTGGCTTAACAGGACAATTCTGTTCTACAGTTGCCTGAAAAAGAGTAAAATATGGCTTTAACAACCTGAAAAAGATGTGAAATATACTGTAGATTTACTTGGACATTTTAGCCTTTAATTTTAAAATCCTACATCAGAATGGTCCAATATTGACTGTGTGACATGTGGGAAATTATACTCAGATATTGTGGTTATTCTAAGAAATTACACTCAGGTATTGTACATATGTTTAAATGCTGTGAATGAACTTATGCATAGATAAATGAATGAGGCCTGGGTCAGTTACTGAGTGAGAGGGAGGATGGGAGAAGCTTGTCCAACTTTGAACATTCCTGTTCCGGGGGTAGAGTAATAAACCACATCTGGCAGGAAACCAAATAGGAGAACAAAAGGCCAAGAGATTACACTGATACATTAACAGTGGAAAATAGCATCCCCCCACATGAGATACACACACACACACACACACACACACACACACACACACACACACACACACACATACACACACACCCACACACATATACACACCCCCACACCCACACACACACACACACATATTCTGTGAAGCTGAGATAACATGTCGCATTCACCAGGCCAATAGAAACATTGTTGCCATGACGATATGACCAGCCCAGTGTCGCTTTTAACCAATAAGGCTCCCTTAATGAGGACCTTAAAAGGACTCGCGCATCTCTGTTTAAGCGCCTTTGATTTGGAAAACCTCTGAGCTAGTCACGTTTTCAATCAGGACCGTGCACGTATAACTGCACGGAATGCATTGCTCTGTTTTTATTAATAAATCATTTTAATACATAATCAGGGCTAGAAGTGATTTCTTAGCTGATTGAGTCCCGACGGTTGGACCCTCCAAGTTGGATTCGCAACAAAATGGTAGCAGAGGATGGTTACGAGTAGTGGTTAAATTTAAGAATCCCACGGAATCAGGATTAACAGTTGTTAAACTCCAAGTCCAGATTCCACGGACAGTCCACGTCTGAAGGAACGAGACAAAGGAGACATTCTGTGCAAACCTCGGAGGTCTGGTCACTGAGAGCTCTCTAAAAAAGGTAGGCTGAACCTGTTTCATCAAACTCAGCATATTGTATAATAGTATAAACTAAATTAAAGTGATCAGAACTTCCGGGTGAGTACGTAATGTAATGTAAAAATATAGACTAAAAATTATTAAGTGTTTTGTGGACATTGAGCAATGCATTCCGGCTTTCTGTTGATGGATGAGAGAGGAGTGTGACTGAGAAAAAGCATCTGGGATGCGTAGATGATTCCATAATTTTGGAGCTACGCTGTGTGAGAGATTCGATAAACCTGCCAGTAGGACTGATCACCCACTGGCAGGGGGGTCGCGGCGACAGCGAGCCAGTGTTCGTCATAGTATGATACCCATAAGGTAAAATAATTCATGAAAGTGTGTGAATGAGGTAAAAGAGAAGAGAAAAGAAATACTAGTTGAAGAGAAAACAGGCCTAGAAGAAGAGTTGAATGAGGGAATGAATGTTAAAAATACATCTGGGATGTATAGATGATTCCATAATTTTGGAGTTACGCTATGTGAGAGATTCGATAAACTGCCAGTAGGACTGATCACTCTGCTGCCGGGAAGGTCGCGGCACGATAGCGAACCAGCGTTCATCATAGGGAGACTCGGTCCATAAGACCAGCCTCAGTGAAATGTGGAGAGTGATTGAGGGTAGGATTTAAGAGAAAAGATTTGAAGTCGACAGTTAATTAATGTATTGTTTAAAATGTGTTGAGAGTCTGAATGAGTTAAAGGTGATTAGGTTTGATAGAATTTGTGCGGAGCGGAGGTGCGCTAAACCTACTTACATAATTGTACATAATTGTGATTAGGGAAGGCCGACGCTGCCGCTAAAACAAAGTTCACAAATTATAGCAGAGTTTGAATGAGGAACTGACGGATGAATCCTGATAATAAAAGGTTGTGAAGGTTAAAATAAAAATGAAATTAATTTCTTAGATGTAGAATTGGAAAGTCTGGAAAAGAATGACTGTGTGATTCCAAAGTGGCGTTGATAAATTGACCAAGCCTCTGGTCCTGTCTCTGGAATTGCCGTTGAAGGAAGAGATACGTAGGTTAAAATTACATGTAAAATACTGTTGGTGGATCTCGTTATAAGTTCGATAGGGTGCTTTGTTGGTTTTAAAAATAGAGGGAATTTGGAGGAGAAAGCAGAGAAAAAGGAGGAGCAGAGACAGCGTGTAGAGAAAGAGCAGAGGGGAGGGTGAAGGAATTTTAGAGGGAGCAATCAGAGGGGTTGACTGATAACAGTAAAGTTGAATAGAGGGAGGAAGAAGTGGAAGGGAGAGACAATGGCTACATCTTATGGAGAAAAGCTGGTACAGGCCTTAGCAAAGAAAGGTAGCAAAAATGACAGGAAGAGGGGAAAGAAATTAATAACAGAATGGGAAAGGGCTGGTTGGATACCTGTGGAAGGAGTGCCAACTTCACAACAGATACAACAAATAACTGACTATCAACATCAATGCTTAAACCATGCAAACCGAGCTGAAAAAGAAGAAGAAGGAGGCTGAATTCGCCTCATTAAGCCAAAACGAGCTGCCAGAAAAGAGGAGTGTCATGCCCTGACCCTCCGCCTAGTGGCCACCATGTCAAAGTCAGCCACACCTCTTACAGCGGCAGAAGATACCCCATCCCAGGAAAAAACTCAGAAAACAGATAGACTATACCCAGAATTGACAACTTCACAAACCACCCCGCCTCCTCCATACAACCTTGGAGAAAACCATCACAAGACCAGACAAAGCAACAACCCATTCACCCACGTGACACAAGCCCCATTGATGGAAGCAGTGGTCAAGACCATCGTGTTGGATGTAGAAGAGGGACCCCAGGTGCACCAGCTGGAGGAACGAGTGGCCCAGTTGGAGAGTGAAATGCAGTCACGACCCTGTGCTAAAGTGAATTCTGAGACAGAGACAGGAGGTGCATGGAGCCATCAGCAGGAGGGAGAAGGACCGCCCAGGTTTGTCTATCACCCCAGAAAGGCGGCCTCCATCACCAGACCAGAAATGGAGCAGCCACCCTTCAGCGAGAGTTTTGAAGAGATGAATCCCAGCCACTTTTACAGACCAAGCCCTCAAACAGATCTCCCTCCCCTGGACCATTTGAATCCTCTTTTATTAAGTCCCCACATCCAGAAGGAAGGTTGACACATCTAGAGGGACGCACCTGCTTGATGGAACTGAATGGTACATTTGGAGGAAAAATCAGGAACATTCAGCTTGATCCCTCACCTCCTGAATCCTTCTATGACCTACTTTTCAGTCATAGACCTCGCTAATGCCTTTTCAGTGTGCCCCTCCATCCCAACTCCCAGCCCTTTTTGCCTTCACATTCAGGGGTCAACAGTACACCTACTCCAGGCTGCCACAAGGGTACCGCGACTCACCGGGACTCTTTAACAGGATACTCAAGACTCACCTCTTGGAACTCATCCTACCACCGGAAGTGGTCCTCATTCAGTATGTGGATGACCTCCTCCTTGCTGCTACAACGGCCCTAGCCTGCCTCACCACCGCCGAGACTCTCCTCCATTTCCTCAACACCAAAGGCTACAAAATTAAGAAAGAAAAGGTGCAGATAGCACGAAGACAGGTGGTGTTTTTGGCAGAGAAATATCAGCCGCAGGCCTGGGGGTCTCCACCAACCACAGGCACTCCATCCTCCGTCATCCAATGCCCCTCACTGTGTCAGAGATGCTGTCTTTCCTGGGTCTCACTGGTTATAGTCGTTCACACATCCCAGACTATACCAACAGGACCGCCCCCCTCCGTTCCCTACTGGCAGAAGCGGGCAACCGCAACCTCACAGCCCCTCTGCCCTGGACAGCAGAAGCTGGAACAGCCTTCACCGATCTCAAACAGGCCCTAGCTCAGGCAGCGGCCCTGATGGCACCTGACTATACCTCCCCATTCCATCTTGATGTTTCTGAACAGAACGGCTTCCTCAACGCCGTCCTGTATCAGAAAAAAGGGGGAGAGAGACATGTACTGATGTATCATTCCTCAAGACTTGATGTAGTGGAAAAAGGACAGACTACATGTGCCCGGTATGTAGCAGCATTGGCAAAGGCGATAGACAAAACCGCACACGTGGTTATGTGCCATCCACTTCACATACATACAAGCCACGGAGTTTCAGCATTTTTGGCTAGCAAAGAATTTTCTTACAGTGCAACACGTAAGTCCAAGTTACAACAGACCTGCACTCAACCACACATTACATACGTCACCACAGAGTGTAACATGGCAGCAAACCTGGGACAGCAAGGCCAACCACATGACTGTATTGAACTAGCTGTCCAAGAGAGCAAGGTACGCGCAGACCTCTCAAATGACCCACTCCAAGATGCTGACATGTGGCTCTACACAGATGGATGCTGCTACAAACAGGAAGATGGGACTAACAGAGCCTCCTATGCAGTCGTACAGCAAACAGCAGATGGAGATCACAGAGAACTGGAATCAGGGATTCTGGAACAACCGGCATCAGCACAAGTTGCAGAAGTAAAAGCACTCACAGCAGCACTAAAAATTGGAAAAGGACAATCAGTCAACATATATACGGACTCGGCATACGCCCACGCAGCAGCTCACATCGATGCTCCGATGTGGGAAAGACGAGGATATACAACAGTGGCGGGAACGCCGATCAGGCACCAGCAGGCCATAAAAGATTTGGTGGCCGCCATCTCCCTCCCAGACAAGTGGCCATCATGAAATGTAAAGGACACGACACAGTCAATTCAAGGGTGAGCGTTGGGAATGATGCTGCAGACCAAGCAGCAAAGAGAGCAGGAGGCTACACGCCCAAGATGATGATTGTGAGAGCAGAACCACTCCCACGTCTCACACCAGAAGACATAAAAGAAATTCAAGCGAAGGCGGGAGCATACGAATGGAATGAATGGAAAAGAAAAGGGGCCACGAAGGTGAAGATGGGCTCTGGAGAGCCCATGACGGAAGACTAGTGGCACCCACCAAACTCTGCCATATGCTCCTGCCGGAGGCACCGACCTACACATGAAGGAAAGAGACAGACATTGATTAACATGACACAAATATGGTGGCACCCGCACATGGACAGCATGGTGACTCTGTATTGTGCAGAGTGTGAAGTGTGCGGAGCCCACAACCCAAGAAGACCATTCACCACGCCAATGGGCTCTTTTCCGGTTCCAACAGCCTGTTTCCAAGACATCAGTATAGATTATACAGATATGGGAGCAGACAATGTAGTACAAGGGAAAAGATATTTGCTGGTAATGGTAGACAGATTTTCTAGGTGGGTAGAAGCTATCCCAACTAGACATGAAGATGGGAAGACAGTAGTAAAATGGTTAAAAACTGAACTTATACCACGGTACGGCGTTCCAAGACGAATCAGATCAGATAATGGCACCCACTTTAATAACCAGATGTTGAGAGAAGTTGAGGCCACCTTGGGAATTGCACACTCATTCGGATCGGTGTACCATCCACAGTCCCAGGGACTGGTGGAAAGGGCCAACCAGACGTTGAAGGCTAAAATAGCCAAGGTCTGCCATGGGAGCAAGATGAAGTGGGTGGAGGCCCTTCCCTGGCACTCATGGCCATGAGAGCCGCAAAGGGAGAGACGCACCTCTCACCCCACGAGATCTTGACTGGCAGACCAATGCCAGGTCCACCCAATGATGGAGGTCATATGCCATTTTGGATGTAAAACAGGTAGAAATGTCTGCCTATATGAATGAACTAACCTCTTTGGTCTCAGCCCTCTCTACCCAGGTGGAGAAAGCCTACAAGAAGCCAGCACCCACCCAGAACGAGAGGCAGACCATTAAGGTAGGAGACTGGGTCAGGGTTAAGGTCCACAAGAGGAAGTGGGCCAACCCCAGGTGGACTGGTCCGTGCGAGGTGAAGGAGGTTACTTCACACTCGGTCCAGGTCAAAGGTAAATTAGGCGCACCTTGGCACCACCTGACACATTGTGCCCCAGCAGATCCTCCAACCCGCACTTTAGCGGACACACAATTAGATCTAAAAATGCAGCGGCTACTTAAGCTGTTTAGGAAGTCCAGACAGCCCTCAGTCTGGACAGAGAGCACCAAGCCTAAGAGAAATGGGGCTCGGGAGAAGAGTAATAGTGTTAATTTGTGTTATGCTGGGAATAGGGGCGGGACTGATAATGTGGGGAATAGAATCTCTAGAAAAAGCTCCTGAACTCCCTCCAACCAATGATACTGAGATAATAGTCCCTCAAATGACCCGCCGTAAAGGAGTCCCAACGAGAGACCCCAAATTGATCTAAATTGTAGAGCCCAAATAGTCTTAAATTACACAAAGGGAGCCACTACCTCGTTCACATTCGATTTATGCTCAGTGGTTGATTGCGAGGGTTCAACTCCTCATATAGAAGCTATGACGTGTATCTGTGCTACTCGTTAAGGCCGCACAATGTGAGAGGACAGGGTGGCGTAGGAGATGTGATTGGTGTAGGGATTGGTCAGACGTAGTGGAATATACAGGCCGTTGGCAGCCCTCCAGGCCACCACAATATAGAACTTATGATTGGGAAAAATTAGTCTGCAGAGGGATTTTAGTCCGACACAAAACCCCTTACTTTATCCCTAGACAAGATTTATAAAAGCCCCACCAATCAAAAAGAATTTGGATGATCCTAGGGGTGGAAGTCAGCGGGGCAGACCCACTGGGATTAATACAGATAAATATTATAAACCCACATACTGTTAAGACCACCGCAAAACCAGAAGAGCAAGACCCAGCCCCTTAACAAATAAAGACGTAATAGTACAAGACTTTTCTAAAATGAAACCCCAAGACATTTTGGAACTGACCACAGGGGCGGGTAACGACAACTTATGGGTAAAATGGTTAGTGCAAAACGCCCAAGATCAAAAAATGGAGGGCTGCGTGGCCTGTGCGGCAGCCCGACCGGCTATGTACACTGAACCGGCTCCCCTTTACCCAGAAAGTGATAAAATAGGGTATCATTGTATGCTGAATCTAACTCAAGTAAAAACCCCCAAATTGCACCACCTTATCAGCAGTGTATCCACCAGGGATTGAGAAGCCAGGGTATTTTACGGCCATAAAAGGAGAAGGAGCACGTTATCAGTGTTTTAATTTCACAAGCTCAGGACCAGGAGTCATTAGGCTAGGATCTATCCCAACAGAATGGTGCAATAGGACAGTAGCTGGTAATAAGGGTGGAGATGATTATATAGGAACGTCTCGAGATTAGGACTATTTTATTATTGTGGAAGGCTAAAGTTATACGCCCAGATTAATTTGCCAGATAAGACCGTGGGCCTGTGTGCCATGGTTAGACTAGCCATGCCTATCTCCATAGTTGGAAATCGTGTCAAAATAACGCCAACCATACCCCAGAGACTCACTCAAAGGCGCCGCCGTCACATTATGAAGAGGTCAACGTTTGCATTTGACCCCTTCGTAGGCACCCACGTACATAGATGCTATAGGTGTGCCTCGCGGCGTCCCAAGCGAGTACAAACTAGTAGACCAAATATCCGCGGGCTTTGAAAACATTCCCATTATTTCAGCAATCTTCCCAATTACTCCCAACAAGAACGTGGATAGGATTAATTTTGTACATTATAATGTTTTACGCTTGTCAAATGCCACTAGAGACGCTATAGACGGGTTGGCCGAGCAGATGGCCCCCTCTTCTCTTATGACTTTGCAGAATCGGATGGCGCTGGACATGGTGCTGGCTGAAAAGGGGGGCGTCTGTGCAATGTTTGGAGAGATGTGCTCCACCGTCATACCAAATAACACCGCTCCGGACGGGAAAGTCACCAGGGCACTGAATCAACTGAAGGCTCTATCTAGGGAGATGCATGAGGCATCAGGTGTTGATAACCCCTTTCAGATTGGATGTCTAACATGTTTGGCAAATGGAAAGATTTGATGATGTCCCTCATGGTTTCAATTGCTGTGTTTGTTGCCATTCTAGTAACCTGTGGATGTTGCTGTATCCCCTGCTTGCGTACTATGGCTGGTCGCCTGATCTCCACTGCTCTCTCTAAGGAAAAAGCACCACCACCTTACTCACCAGAGGCCGGAACTTTTCCCCTTTTGATATTGGACGGAGTGGGGGAGGAGAACTTTGATCCGGACATAGAAATGGAGTGGTGATGGGGTGGAGGAAAGCCGAAAACCAGACAGTTATGGGAAAATTTGAAAATTCAGGGGCACAGTCTGTAGTAACCTGTATAATGTAGATTAGAAATGTCTGGGCAAAATGCAAAAGGGGAGAGCAGGGAAATCAGGTGTCCAATTAGGGCAACATAGAGTTGGTTTTCACACCTTGCAGGTGTGAAAAGGGTGACATACATTTTTACCATATTAAACTTTTGCTGCACGTTTTTATACAAAAATGAATTCTAAAGGTTTTTACACAATTCCTTGTTTACAGTAGGATTCACACCTAGTAGGTGTGAAAAGGGGAATTTGTGGGAAATTATACTCAGATATTGTGGTTATTCTAAGAAATTACACTCAGGTATTGTACACATGTTTAAATGCTGTGAATGAACTTATGCATAGATAAATGAATGAGGCCTGGGTCAGTTACTGAGTGAGAGGGAGGATGGGAGAAGCTTGTCCAACTTTGAACATTCCTGTTCCGGGGTAGAGTAATAAACCACATCTGGCAGGAAACCAAATAGGAGAACAAAAGGCCAAGAGATTACACTGATACATTAACAGTGGAAAATAGCATCCCCACATGAGATACACACACACACACACACACACACACATACACACACACCCACACACATATACACACCCCCACACCCACACACACACACACACATATTCTGTGAAGCTGAGATAACATGTCGCATTCACCAGGCCAATAGAAACATTGTTGCCATGACGATATGACCAGCCCAGTGTCGCTTTTAACCAATAAGGCTCCCTTAAGGAGGACCTTAAAAGGACTCGCGCATCTCTGTTTAAGCGCCTTTGATTTGGAAAACCTCTGAGCTAGTCACGTTTTCAATCAGGACCGTGCACGTATAACTGCACGGAATGCATTGCTCTGTTTTTATTAATAAATCATTTTAATACATAATCAGGGCTAGAAGTGATTTCTTAGCTGATTGAGTCCCAACGGTTGGACCCTCCAAGTTGGATTCGCAACAGACACCATGGATATGTGATGTTTCTCTCAGACCTGGAATGAAGCTGGTTTAACAGGAGGATTCTGTTTTACAGTTGCCTGAAAAAGAGTAAAATATGGCTTTAACAGCCTGAAAAAGATGTCAAATATACTGTAGATTTACTTGGACATTTTAGCCTTTAATTTTAAAATCCTACATCAGAATGGTCCAATATTACCTGTGTGTCACCATGGATATGTGATGTTTCTCTCAGACTTGGAATGAAGCTGGTTTAACAGGAGGATTCCTTTCTACAGTTGCCTGAAAAAGAGTAAAATATGGCTTTAACAGCCTGAAAAAGATGTCAAATATACTGTAGATTTACTTGGACATTTTAGCCTTTAATTTTAAAATCCTACATCAGAATGGTCCGATATTACCTGTGTGTCACCATGGATATGTGATGTCTCACCCAGACTTGGAATGAAGCTGGTTTAACAGGAGGATTGCTTTCTACAGTTGCCTGAAAAAGAGTAAAATATGGCTTTAACAGCCTGAAAAGATGTCAAATATACTGTAGATTTACTTGGACATTTTAGCCTTTAATTTTAAAATCCTACATCAGAATGGTCCAATATTACCTGTGTGTCAAAATGGATATGTGATGTTTCTCTCATACTTGGAATGAAGCTGGTTTAACAGGAGGATTCCTTTGTACAGTTGCCTGAAAAAGAGTAAAATATGGCTTTAACAGCCTGAAAACGATGTCAAATATACTGTAGATTTACTTGGACATTTTAGCCTTTAATTTTAAAATCCTACATCAGAATGGTCCGATATTACCTGTGTGTCACCATGGATATGTGATGTCTCACCCAAACTTGGAATGAAGCTGGTTTAACAGGAGGATTCCGTTGTACAGTTGCCTGAAAAAGAGTAAAATATGGCTTTAACAGCCTGAAAAAGATGTCAAATATACTGTAGATTTACTTGGACATTTTAGCCTTTAATTTTAAAATCCTACATCAGAATGGTGCAATTTGACTATGTGACACCATGGATATGTGATGTTTCTCTCAGACTTGGAATGAAGCTGGTTTAACAGGAGGATTCCGTTCTACAGTTGCCTGAAAAAGAGTAAAATATGGCTTTAACAGCCTGAAAAGATGTCAAATATACTGTAGATTTACTTGGACATTTTAGCCTATAATTTTAAAATCCTACATCAGAATGGTCCGATTTTACCTGGGTGTCACCATGGATATGTGATGTCTCACCCAGACTTGGAATGAAGCTGGTTTAACAGGAGGATTCCGTTCTACAGTTGCCTGAAAAAGAGTAAAACATGGCTTTAACAGCCTGAAAAAGATGTCAAATATACTGTAGATTTACTTGGACATTTTAGCCTTTAATTTTAAAATCCTACATCAGAATGGTCCAATATTACCTGTGTGTCAAAATGGATATGTGATGTTTCTCTCATACTTGGAATGAAGCTGGTTTAACAGGAGGATTCCGTTCTACAGTTGCCTGAAAAAGAGTAAAATATGGCTTTAACAGCCTGAAAAAGATGTCAAATATACTGTAGATTTACTTGGACATTTTAGCCTTTAATTTAAAATCCTACATCAGAATGGTCCGATATTACCTGTGTGTCACCATGGATATGTGATGTCTCACCCAGACTTGGAATGAAGCTGGTTTAACAGGAGGATTCTGTTTTACAGTTGCCTGAAAAAGAGTAAAATATGGCTTTAACAGCCTGAAAAAGATGTCAAATATACTGTAGATTTACTTGGACATTTTAGCCTTTAATTTTAAAATCCTACATCAGAATGGTCCAATATTACCTGTGTGACACCATGGATATGTGATGTTTCTCTCAGACTTGGAATGAAGCTGGTTTAACAGGAGGATTCCGTTCTACAGTTGCCTGAAAAAGAGTAAAATATGGCTTTAACAGCCTGAAAAAGATGTCAAATATACTGTAGATTTACTTGGACATTTTAGCCTTTAATTTTAAAATCCTACATCAGAATGGTCCGATATTACCTGTGTGACACCATGGATATGTGATGTCTCACCCAGACTTGGAATGAAGCTGGTTTAACAGGAGGATTCCTTTCTACAGTTGCCTGAAAAAGAGTAAAATATGGCTTTAACAGCCTGAAAAAGATGTCAAATATACTGTAGATTTACTTGGACATTTTAGCCTTTAATTTTAAAATCCTACATCAGAATGGTCCAATATTACCTGTGTGACACCATGGATATGTGATGTTTCTCTCAGACTTGGAATGAAGCTGGTTTAACAGGAGGATTCCTTCTACAGTTGCCTGAAAAAGAGTAAAATATGGCTTTAACAGCCTGAAAAAGATGTCAAATATACTGTAGATTTACTTGGACATTTTAGCCTTTAATTTTAAAATCCTACATCAGAATGGTCCGATATTACCTGTGTGACACCATGGATATGTGATGTCTCACCCAGACTTGGAATGAAGCTGGTTTAACAGGAGGATTCCGTTCTACAGTTGCCTGAAAAAGAGTAAAATATGGCTTTAACAGCCTGAAAAAGATGTCAAATATACTGTAGATTTACTTGGACATTTTAGCCTTTAATTTTAAAATCCTACATCAGAATGGTCCAATATTGACTGTGTGACACCATGGATATGTGATGTTTCTCTCAGACTTGGAATGAAGCTGGTTTAACAGGAGGATTCCGTTCTACAGTTGCCTGAAAAAGAGTAAAATATGGCTTTAACAGCCTGAAAAAGATGTCAAATATACTGTAGATTTACTTGGACATTTTAGCCTTTAATTTTAAAATCCTACATCAGAATGGTCCGATATTAACTGTGTGACACCATGGATATGTGATGTCTCACCCAGACTTGGAATGAAGCTGGTTTAACAGGAGGATTCCGTTCTACAGTTGCCTGAAAAAGAGTAAAATATGGCTTTAACAGCCTGAAAAAGATGTCAAATATACTGTAGATTTACTTGGACATTTTAGCCTTTAATTTTAAAATCCTACATCAGAATGGTCCAATATTACCTGTGTGACACCATGGATATGTGATGTTTCTCTCAGACTTGGAATGAAGCTGGTTTAACAGGAGGATTCCGTTCTACAGTTGCCTGAAAAAGAGTAAAATATGGCTTTAACAGCCTGAAAAAGATGTCAAATATACTGTAGATTTACTTGGACATTTTAGCCTTTAATTTTAAAATCCTACATCAGAATGGTCCGATATTACCTGTGTGACACCATGGATATGTGATGTCTCACCCAGACTTGGAATGAAGCTGGTTTAACAGGAGGATTCCGTTCTACAGTTGCCTGAAAAAGAGTAAAATATGGCTTTAACAGCCTGAAAAAGATGTCAAATATACTGTAGATTTACTTGGACATTTTAGCCTTTAATTTTAAAATCCTACATCAGAATGGTCCAATATTGACTGTGTGACACCATGGATATGTGATGTTTCTCTCAGACTTGGAATGAAGCTGGTTTAACAGGAGGATTCCGTTCTACAGTTGCCTGAAAAAGAGTAAAATATGGCTTTAACAGCCTGAAAAAGATGTCAAATATACTGTAGATTTACTTGGACATTTTAGCCTTTAATTTTAAAATCCTACATCAGAATGGTCCGATATTACCTGTGTGACACCATGGATATGTGATGTCTCTCTCAGACTTGGAATGAAGCTGGTTTAACAGGAGGATTCCGTTCTACAGTTGCCTGAAAAAGAGTAAAATATGGCTTTAACAGCCTGAAAAAGATGTCAAATATACTGTAGATTTACTTGGACATTTTAGCCTTTAATTTTAAAATCCTACATCAGAATGGTCCGATATTACTGTGTGACACCATGGATATGTGATGTTTCTCTCAGACTTGGAATGAAGCTGGTTTAACAGGAGGATTCCGTTCTACAGTTGCCTGAAAAAGAGTAAAATATGGCTTTAACAGCCTGAAAAAGATGTCAAATATACTGTAGATTTACTTGGACATTTTAGCCTTTAATTTTAAAATCCTACATCAGAATGGTCCGATATTGACTGTGTGACACCATGGATATGTGATGTTTCTCCCAGACTTGGAATGAAGCTGGTTTAACAGGAGGATTCCGTTCTACAGTTGCCTGAAAAAGAGTAAAATATGGCTTTAACAGCCTGAAAAAGATGTCAAATATACTGTAGATTTACTTGGACATTTTAGCCTTTAATTTTAAAATCCTACATCAGAATGGTCCAATATTACTGTGTGACACCATGGATATGTGATGTTTCTCTCAGACTTGGAATGAAGCTGGTTTAACAGGAGGATTCCGTTCTACAGTTGCCTGAAAAAGAGTAAAATATGGCTTTAACAGCCTGAAAAAGATGTCAAATATACTGTAGATTTACTTGGACATTTTAGCCTTTAATTTTAAAATCCTACATCAGAATGGTCCGATATTGACTGTGTGACACCATGGATATGTGATGTTTCTCTCAGACTTGGAATGAAGCTGGTTTAACAGGAGGATTCCGTTCTACAGTTGCCTGAAAAAGAGTAAAATATGGCTTTAACAGCCTGAAAAAGATGTCAAATATACTGTAGATTTACTTGGACATTTTAGCCTTTAATTTTAAAATCCTACATCAGAATGGTCCAATATTGACTGTGTGACACCATGGATATGTGATGTTTCTCTCAGACTTGGAATGAAGCTGGTTTAACAGGAGGATTCCGTTCTACAGTTGCCTGAAAAAGAGTAAAATATGGCTTTAACAGCCTGAAAAAGATGTCAAATATACTGTAGATTTACTTGGACATTTTAGCCTTTAATTTTAAAATCCTACATCAGAATGGTCCGATATTGACTGTGTGACACCATGGATATGTGATGTTTCTCTCAGACTTGGAATGAAGCTGGTTTAACAGGAGGATTCCGTTCTACAGTTGCCTGAAAAAGAGTAAAATATGGCTTTAACAGCCTGAAAAAGATGTCAAATATACTGTAGATTTACTTGGACATTTTAGCCTTTAATTTTAAAATCCTACATCAGAATGGTCCAATATTGACTGTGTGACACCATGGATATGTGATGTTTCTCTCAGACTTGGAATGAAGCTGGTTTAACAGGAGGATTCCGTTCTACAGTTGCCTGAAAAAGAGTAAAATATGGCTTTAACAGCCTGAAAAAGATGTCAAATATACTGTAGATTTACTTGGACATTTTAGCCTTTAATTTTAAAATCCTACATCAGAATGGTCCAATATTGACTGTGTGACACCATGGATATGTGATGTTTCTCTCAGACTTGGAATGAAGCTGGTTTAACAGGAGGATTCCGTTCTACAGTTGCCTGAAAAAGAGTAAAATATGGCTTTAACAGCCTGAAAAAGATGTCAAATATACTGTAGATTTACTTGGACATTTTAGCCTTTAATTTTAAAATCCTACATCAGAATGGTCCAATATTGACTGTGTGACACCATGGATATGTGATGTTTCTCTCAGACTTGGAATGAAGCTGGTTTAACAGGAGGATTCCGTTCTACAGTTGCCTGAAAAAGAGTAAAATATGGCTTTAACAGCCTGAAAAAGATGTCAAATATACTGTAGATTTACTTGGACATTTTAGCCTTTAATTTTAAAATCCTACATCAGAATGGTCCAATATTGACTGTGTGACACCATGGATATGTGATGTTTCTCTCAGACTTGGAATGAAGCTGGTTTAACAGGAGGATTCCGTTCTACAGTTGCCTGAAAAAGAGTAAAATATGGCTTTAACAGCCTGAAAAAGATGTCAAATATACTGTAGATTTACTTGGACATTTTAGCCTTTAATTTTAAAATCCTACATCAGAATGGTCCAATATTGACTGTGTGACACCATGGATATGTGATGTTTCTCTCAGACTTGGAATGAAGCTGGTTTAACAGGAGGATTCCGTTCTACAGTTGCCTGAAAAAGAGTAAAATATGGCTTTAACAGCCTGAAAAAGATGTCAAATATACTGTAGATTTACTTGGACATTTTAGCCTTTAATTTTAAAATCCTACATCAGAATGGTCCAATATTGACTGTGTGACACCATGGATATGTGATGTTTCTCTCAGACTTGGAATGAAGCTGGTTTAACAGGAGGATTCCGTTCTACAGTTGCCTGAAAAAGAGTAAAATATGGCTTTAACAGCCTGAAAAAGATGTCAAATATACTGTAGATTTACTTGGACATTTTAGCCTTTAATTTTAAAATCCTACATCAGAATGGTCCAATATTGACTGTGTGACACCATGGATATGTGATGTTTCTCTCAGACTTGGAATGAAGCTGGTTTAACAGGAGGATTCCGTTCTACAGTTGCCTGAAAAAGAGTAAAATATGGCTTTAACAGCCTGAAAAAGATGTCAAATATACTGTAGATTTACTTGGACATTTTAGCCTTTAATTTTAAAATCCTACATCAGAATGGTCCAATATTGACTGTGTGACACCATGGATATGTGATGTTTCTCTCAGACTTGGAATGAAGCTGGTTTAACAGGAGGATTCCGTTCTACAGTTGCCTGAAAAAGAGTAAAATATGGCTTTAACAGCCTGAAAAAGATGTCAAATATACTGTAGATTTACTTGGACATTTTAGCCTTTAATTTTAAAATCCTACATCAGAATGGTCCATATTGACTGTGTGACACCATGGATATGTGATGTTTCTCTCAGACTTGGAATGAAGCTGGTTTAACAGGAGGATTCCGTTCTACAGTTGCCTGAAAAAGAGTAAAATATGGCTTTAACAGCCTGAAAAAGATGTCAAATATACTGTAGATTTACTTGGACATTTTAGCCTTTAATTTTAAAATCCTACATCAGAATGGTCCAATATTGACTGTGTGACACCATGGATATGTGATGTTTCTCTCAGACTTGGAATGAAGCTGGTTTAACAGGAGGATTCCGTTCTACAGTTGCCTGAAAAAGAGTAAAATATGGCTTTAACAGCCTGAAAAAGATGTCAAATATACTGTAGATTTACTTGGACATTTTAGCCTTTAATTTTAAAATCCTACATCAGAATGGTCCATATTGACTGTGTGACACCATGGATATGTGATGTTTCTCTCAGACTTGGAATGAAGCTGGTTTAACAGGAGGATTCCGTTCTACAGTTGCCTGAAAAAGAGTAAAATATGGCTTTAACAGCCTGAAAAAGATGTCAAATATACTGTAGATTTACTTGGACATTTTAGCCTTTAATTTTAAAATCCTACATCAGAATGGTCCGATATTGACTGTGTGACACCATGGATATGTGATGTTTCTCTCAGACTTGGAATGAAGCTGGTTTAACAGGAGGATTCCGTTCTACAGTTGCCTGAAAAAGAGTAAAATATGGCTTTAACAGCCTGAAAAAGATGTCAAATATACTGTAGATTTACTTGGACATTTTAGCCTTTAATTTTAAAATCCTACATCAGAATGGTCCAATATTGACTGTGTGACACCATGGATATGTGATGTTTCTCTCAGACTTGGAATGAAGCTGGTTTAACAGGAGGATTCCGTTCTACAGTTGCCTGAAAAAGAGTAAAATATGGCTTTAACAGCCTGAAAAAGATGTCAAATATACTGTAGATTTACTTGGACATTTTAGCCTTTAATTTTAAAATCCTACATCAGAATGGTCCAATATTGACTGTGTGACACCATGGATATGTGATGTTTCTCTCAGACTTGGAATGAAGCTGGTTTAACAGGAGGATTCCGTTCTACAGTTGCCTGAAAAAGAGTAAAATATGGCTTTAACAGCCTGAAAAAGATGTCAAATATACTGTAGATTTACTTGGACATTTTAGCCTTTAATTTTAAAATCCTACATCAGAATGGTCCAATATTGACTGTGTGACACCATGGATATGTGATGTTTCTCTCAGACTTGGAATGAAGCTGGTTTAACAGGAGGATTCCGTTCTACAGTTGCCTGAAAAAGAGTAAAATATGGCTTTAACAGCCTGAAAAAGATGTCAAATATACTGTAGATTTACTTGGACATTTTAGCCTTTAATTTTAAAATCCTACATCAGAATGGTCCGATATTGACTGTGTGACACCATGGATATGTGATGTTTCTCTCAGACTTGGAATGAAGCTGGTTTAACAGGAGGATTCCGTTCTACAGTTGCCTGAAAAAGAGTAAAATATGGCTTTAACAGCCTGAAAAAGATGTCAAATATACTGTAGATTTACTTGGACATTTTAGCCTTTAATTTTAAAATCCTACATCAGAATGGTCCAATATTGACTGTGTGACACCATGGATATGTGATGTTTCTCTCAGACTTGGAATGAAGCTGGTTTAACAGGAGGATTCCGTTCTACAGTTGCCTGAAAAAGAGTAAAATATGGCTTTAACAGCCTGAAAAAGATGTCAAATATACTGTAGATTTACTTGGACATTTTAGCCTTTAATTTTAAAATCCTACATCAGAATGGTCCGATATTGACTGTGTGACACCATGGATATGTGATGTTTCTCTCAGACTTGGAATGAAGCTGGTTTAACAGGAGGATTCCGTTCTACAGTTGCCTGAAAAAGAGTAAAATATGGCTTTAACAGCCTGAAAAAGATGTCAAATATACTGTAGATTTACTTGGACATTTTAGCCTTTAATTTTAAAATCCTACATCAGAATGGTCCAATATTGACTGTGTGACACCATGGATATGTGATGTTTCTCTCAGACTTGGAATGAAGCTGGTTTAACAGGAGGATTCCGTTCTACAGTTGCCTGAAAAAGAGTAAAATATGGCTTTAACAGCCTGAAAAAGATGTCAAATATACTGTAGATTTACTTGGACATTTTAGCCTTTAATTTTAAAATCCTACATCAGAATGGTCCAATATTGACTGTGTGACACCATGGATATGTGATGTTTCTCTCAGACTTGGAATGAAGCTGGTTTAACAGGAGGATTCCGTTCTACAGTTGCCTGAAAAAGAGTAAAATATGGCTTTAACAGCCTGAAAAAGATGTCAAATATACTGTAGATTTACTTGGACATTTTAGCCTTTAATTTTAAAATCCTACATCAGAATGGTCCAATATTGACTGTGTGACACCATGGATATGTGATGTTTCTCTCAGACTTGGAATGAAGCTGGTTTAACAGGAGGATTCCGTTCTACAGTTGCCTGAAAAAGAGTAAAATATGGCTTTAACAGCCTGAAAAAGATGTCAAATATACTGTAGATTTACTTGGACATTTTAGCCTTTAATTTTAAAATCCTACATCAGAATGGTCCATATTGACTGTGTGACACCATGGATATGTGATGTTTCTCTCAGACTTGGAATGAAGCTGGTTTAACAGGAGGATTCCGTTCTACAGTTGCCTGAAAAAGAGTAAAATATGGCTTTAACAGCCTGAAAAAGATGTCAAATATACTGTAGATTTACTTGGACATTTTAGCCTTTAATTTTAAAATCCTACATCAGAATGGTCCAATATTGACTGTGTGACACCATGGATATGTGATGTTTCTCTCAGACTTGGAATGAAGCTGGTTTAACAGGAGGATTCCGTTCTACAGTTGCCTGAAAAAGAGTAAAATATGGCTTTAACAGCCTGAAAAAGATGTCAAATATACTGTAGATTTACTTGGACATTTTAGCCTTTAATTTTAAAATCCTACATCAGAATGGTCCAATATTGACTGTGTGACACCATGGATATGTGATGTTTCTCTCAGACTTGGAATGAAGCTGGTTTAACAGGAGGATTCCGTTCTACAGTTGCCTGAAAAAGAGTAAAATATGGCTTTAACAGCCTGAAAAAGATGTCAAATATACTGTAGATTTACTTGGACATTTTAGCCTTTAATTTTAAAATCCTACATCAGAATGGTCCAATATTGACTGTGTGACACCATGGATATGTGATGTTTCTCTCAGACTTGGAATGAAGCTGGTTTAACAGGAGGATTCCGTTCTACAGTTGCCTGAAAAAGAGTAAAATATGGCTTTAACAGCCTGAAAAAGATGTCAAATATACTGTAGATTTACTTGGACATTTTAGCCTTTAATTTTAAAATCCTACATCAGAATGGTCCAATATTGACTGTGTGACACCATGGATATGTGATGTTTCTCTCAGACTTGGAATGAAGCTGGTTTAACAGGAGGATTCCGTTCTACAGTTGCCTGAAAAAGAGTAAAATATGGCTTTAACAGCCTGAAAAAGATGTCAAATATACTGTAGATTTACTTGGACATTTTAGCCTTTAATTTTAAAATCCTACATCAGAATGGTCCAATATTGACTGTGTGACACCATGGATATGTGATGTTTCTCTCAGACTTGGAATGAAGCTGGTTTAACAGGAGGATTCCGTTCTACAGTTGCCTGAAAAAGAGTAAAATATGGCTTTAACAGCCTGAAAAAGATGTCAAATATACTGTAGATTTACTTGGACATTTTAGCCTTTAATTTTAAAATCCTACATCAGAATGGTCCAATATTGACTGTGTGACACCATGGATATGTGATGTTTCTCTCAGACTTGGAATGAAGCTGGTTTAACAGGAGGATTCCGTTCTACAGTTGCCTGAAAAAGAGTAAAATATGGCTTTAACAGCCTGAAAAAGATGTCAAATATACTGTAGATTTACTTGGACATTTTAGCCTTTAATTTTAAAATCCTACATCAGAATGGTCCAATATTGACTGTGTGACACCATGGATATGTGATGTTTCTCTCAGACTTGGAATGAAGCTGGTTTAACAGGAGGATTCCGTTCTACAGTTGCCTGAAAAAGAGTAAAATATGGCTTTAACAGCCTGAAAAAGATGTCAAATATACTGTAGATTTACTTGGACATTTTAGCCTTTAATTTTAAAATCCTACATCAGAATGGTCCAATATTGACTGTGTGACACCATGGATATGTGATGTTTCTCTCAGACTTGGAATGAAGCTGGTTTAACAGGAGGATTCCGTTCTACAGTTGCCTGAAAAAGAGTAAAATATGGCTTTAACAGCCTGAAAAAGATGTCAAATATACTGTAGATTTACTTGGACATTTTAGCCTTTAATTTTAAAATCCTACATCAGAATGGTCCATATTGACTGTGTGACACCATGGATATGTGATGTTTCTCTCAGACTTGGAATGAAGCTGGTTTAACAGGAGGATTCCGTTCTACAGTTGCCTGAAAAAGAGTAAAATATGGCTTTAACAGCCTGAAAAAGATGTCAAATATACTGTAGATTTACTTGGACATTTTAGCCTTTAATTTTAAAATCCTACATCAGAATGGTCCAATATTGACTGTGTGACACCATGGATATGTGATGTTTCTCTCAGACTTGGAATGAAGCTGGTTTAACAGGAGGATTCCGTTCTACAGTTGCCTGAAAAAGAGTAAAATATGGCTTTAACAGCCTGAAAAAGATGTCAAATATACTGTAGATTTACTTGGACATTTTAGCCTTTAATTTTAAAATCCTACATCAGAATGGTCCAATATTGACTGTGTGACACCATGGATATGTGATGTTTCTCTCAGACTTGGAATGAAGCTGGTTTAACAGGAGGATTCCGTTCTACAGTTGCCTGAAAAAGAGTAAAATATGGCTTTAACAGCCTGAAAAAGATGTCAAATATACTGTAGATTTACTTGGACATTTTAGCCTTTAATTTTAAAATCCTACATCAGAATGGTCCGATATTGACTGTGTGACACCATGGATATGTGATGTTTCTCTCAGACTTGGAATGAAGCTGGTTTAACAGGAGGATTCCGTTCTACAGTTGCCTGAAAAAGAGTAAAATATGGCTTTAACAGCCTGAAAAAGATGTCAAATATACTGTAGATTTACTTGGACATTTTAGCCTTTAATTTTAAAATCCTACATCAGAATGGTCCAATATTGACTGTGTGACACCATGGATATGTGATGTTTCTCTCAGACTTGGAATGAAGCTGGTTTAACAGGAGGATTCCGTTCTACAGTTGCCTGAAAAAGAGTAAAATATGGCTTTAACAGCCTGAAAAAGATGTCAAATATACTGTAGATTTACTTGGACATTTTAGCCTTTAATTTTAAAATCCTACATCAGAATGGTCCAATATTGACTGTGTGACACCATGGATATGTGATGTTTCTCTCAGACTTGGAATGAAGCTGGTTTAACAGGAGGATTCCGTTCTACAGTTGCCTGAAAAAGAGTAAAATATGGCTTTAACAGCCTGAAAAAGATGTCAAATATACTGTAGATTTACTTGGACATTTTAGCCTTTAATTTTAAAATCCTACATCAGAATGGTCCAATATTGACTGTGTGACACCATGGATATGTGATGTTTCTCTCAGACTTGGAATGAAGCTGGTTTAACAGGAGGATTCCGTTCTACAGTTGCCTGAAAAAGAGTAAAATATGGCTTTAACAGCCTGAAAAAGATGTCAAATATACTGTAGATTTACTTGGACATTTTAGCCTTTAATTTTAAAATCCTACATCAGAATGGTCCATATTGACTGTGTGACACCATGGATATGTGATGTTTCTCTCAGACTTGGAATGAAGCTGGTTTAACAGGAGGATTCCGTTCTACAGTTGCCTGAAAAAGAGTAAAATATGGCTTTAACAGCCTGAAAAAGATGTCAAATATACTGTAGATTTACTTGGACATTTTAGCCTTTAATTTTAAAATCCTACATCAGAATGGTCCAATATTGACTGTGTGACACCATGGATATGTGATGTTTCTCTCAGACTTGGAATGAAGCTGGTTTAACAGGAGGATTCCGTTCTACAGTTGCCTGAAAAAGAGTAAAATATGGCTTTAACAGCCTGAAAAAGATGTCAAATATACTGTAGATTTACTTGGACATTTTAGCCTTTAATTTTAAAATCCTACATCAGAATGGTCCAATATTGACTGTGTGACACCATGGATATGTGATGTTTCTCTCAGACTTGGAATGAAGCTGGTTTAACAGGAGGATTCCGTTCTACAGTTGCCTGAAAAAGAGTAAAATATGGCTTTAACAGCCTGAAAAAGATGTCAAATATACTGTAGATTTACTTGGACATTTTAGCCTTTAATTTTAAAATCCTACATCAGAATGGTCCAATATTGACTGTGTGACACCATGGATATGTGATGTTTCTCTCAGACTTGGAATGAAGCTGGTTTAACAGGAGGATTCCGTTCTACAGTTGCCTGAAAAAGAGTAAAATATGGCTTTAACAGCCTGAAAAAGATGTCAAATATACTGTAGATTTACTTGGACATTTTAGCCTTTAATTTTAAAATCCTACATCAGAATGGTCCAATATTGACTGTGTGACACCATGGATATGTGATGTTTCTCTCAGACTTGGAATGAAGCTGGTTTAACAGGAGGATTCCGTTCTACAGTTGCCTGAAAAAGAGTAAAATATGGCTTTAACAGCCTGAAAAAGATGTCAAATATACTGTAGATTTACTTGGACATTTTAGCCTTTAATTTTAAAATCCTACATCAGAATGGTCCAATATTGACTGTGTGACACCATGGATATGTGATGTTTCTCTCAGACTTGGAATGAAGCTGGTTTAACAGGAGGATTCCGTTCTACAGTTGCCTGAAAAAGAGTAAAATATGGCTTTAACAGCCTGAAAAAGATGTCAAATATACTGTAGATTTACTTGGACATTTTAGCCTTTAATTTTAAAATCCTACATCAGAATGGTCCAATATTGACTGTGTGACACCATGGATATGTGATGTTTCTCTCAGACTTGGAATGAAGCTGGTTTAACAGGAGGATTCCGTTCTACAGTTGCCTGAAAAAGAGTAAAATATGGCTTTAACAGCCTGAAAAAGATGTCAAATATACTGTAGATTTACTTGGACATTTTAGCCTTTAATTTTAAAATCCTACATCAGAATGGTCCAATATTGACTGTGTGACACCATGGATATGTGATGTTTCTCTCAGACTTGGAATGAAGCTGGTTTAACAGGAGGATTCCGTTCTACAGTTGCCTGAAAAAGAGTAAAATATGGCTTTAACAGCCTGAAAAAGATGTCAAATATACTGTAGATTTACTTGGACATTTTAGCCTTTAATTTTAAAATCCTACATCAGAATGGTCCGATATTGACTGTGTGACACCATGGATATGTGATGTTTCTCTCAGACTTGGAATGAAGCTGGTTTAACAGGAGGATTCCGTTCTACAGTTGCCTGAAAAAGAGTAAAATATGGCTTTAACAGCCTGAAAAAGATGTCAAATATACTGTAGATTTACTTGGACATTTTAGCCTTTAATTTTAAAATCCTACATCAGAATGGTCCAATATTGACTGTGTGACACCATGGATATGTGATGTTTCTCTCAGACTTGGAATGAAGCTGGTTTAACAGGAGGATTCCGTTCTACAGTTGCCTGAAAAAGAGTAAAATATGGCTTTAACAGCCTGAAAAAGATGTCAAATATACTGTAGATTTACTTGGACATTTTAGCCTTTAATTTTAAAATCCTACATCAGAATGGTCCAATATTGACTGTGTGACACCATGGATATGTGATGTTTCTCTCAGACTTGGAATGAAGCTGGTTTAACAGGAGGATTCCGTTCTACAGTTGCCTGAAAAAGAGTAAAATATGGCTTTAACAGCCTGAAAAAGATGTCAAATATACTGTAGATTTACTTGGACATTTTAGCCTTTAATTTTAAAATCCTACATCAGAATGGTCCATATTGACTGTGTGACACCATGGATATGTGATGTTTCTCTCAGACTTGGAATGAAGCTGGTTTAACAGGAGGATTCCGTTCTACAGTTGCCTGAAAAAGAGTAAAATATGGCTTTAACAGCCTGAAAAAGATGTCAAATATACTGTAGATTTACTTGGACATTTTAGCCTTTAATTTTAAAATCCTACATCAGAATGGTCCAATATTGACTGTGTGACACCATGGATATGTGATGTTTCTCTCAGACTTGGAATGAAGCTGGTTTAACAGGAGGATTCCGTTCTACAGTTGCCTGAAAAAGAGTAAAATATGGCTTTAACAGCCTGAAAAAGATGTCAAATATACTGTAGATTTACTTGGACATTTTAGCCTTTAATTTTAAAATCCTACATCAGAATGGTCCAATATTGACTGTGTGACACCATGGATATGTGATGTTTCTCTCAGACTTGGAATGAAGCTGGTTTAACAGGAGGATTCCGTTCTACAGTTGCCTGAAAAAGAGTAAAATATGGCTTTAACAGCCTGAAAAAGATGTCAAATATACTGTAGATTTACTTGGACATTTTAGCCTTTAATTTTAAAATCCTACATCAGAATGGTCCAATATTGACTGTGTGACACCATGGATATGTGATGTTTCTCTCAGACTTGGAATGAAGCTGGTTTAACAGGAGGATTCCGTTCTACAGTTGCCTGAAAAAGAGTAAAATATGGCTTTAACAGCCTGAAAAAGATGTCAAATATACTGTAGATTTACTTGGACATTTTAGCCTTTAATTTTAAAATCCTACATCAGAATGGTCCAATATTGACTGTGTGACACCATGGATATGTGATGTTTCTCTCAGACTTGGAATGAAGCTGGTTTAACAGGAGGATTCCGTTCTACAGTTGCCTGAAAAAGAGTAAAATATGGCTTTAACAGCCTGAAAAAGATGTCAAATATACTGTAGATTTACTTGGACATTTTAGCCTTTAATTTTAAAATCCTACATCAGAATGGTCCAATATTGACTGTGTGACACCATGGATATGTGATGTTTCTCTCAGACTTGGAATGAAGCTGGTTTAACAGGAGGATTCCGTTCTACAGTTGCCTGAAAAAGAGTAAAATATGGCTTTAACAGCCTGAAAAAGATGTCAAATATACTGTAGATTTACTTGGACATTTTAGCCTTTAATTTTAAAATCCTACATCAGAATGGTCCAATATTGACTGTGTGACACCATGGATATGTGATGTTTCTCTCAGACTTGGAATGAAGCTGGTTTAACAGGAGGATTCCGTTCTACAGTTGCCTGAAAAAGAGTAAAATATGGCTTTAACAGCCTGAAAAAGATGTCAAATATACTGTAGATTTACTTGGACATTTTAGCCTTTAATTTTAAAATCCTACATCAGAATGGTCCATATTGACTGTGTGACACCATGGATATGTGATGTTTCTCTCAGACTTGGAATGAAGCTGGTTTAACAGGAGGATTCCGTTCTACAGTTGCCTGAAAAAGAGTAAAATATGGCTTTAACAGCCTGAAAAAGATGTCAAATATACTGTAGATTTACTTGGACATTTTAGCCTTTAATTTTAAAATCCTACATCAGAATGGTCCAATATTGACTGTGTGACACCATGGATATGTGATGTTTCTCTCAGACTTGGAATGAAGCTGGTTTAACAGGAGGATTCCGTTCTACAGTTGCCTGAAAAAGAGTAAAATATGGCTTTAACAGCCTGAAAAAGATGTCAAATATACTGTAGATTTACTTGGACATTTTAGCCTTTAATTTTAAAATCCTACATCAGAATGGTCCAATATTGACTGTGTGACACCATGGATATGTGATGTTTCTCTCAGACTTGGAATGAAGCTGGTTTAACAGGAGGATTCCGTTCTACAGTTGCCTGAAAAAGAGTAAAATATGGCTTTAACAGCCTGAAAAAGATGTCAAATATACTGTAGATTTACTTGGACATTTTAGCCTTTAATTTTAAAATCCTACATCAGAATGGTCCAATATTGACTGTGTGACACCATGGATATGTGATGTTTCTCTCAGACTTGGAATGAAGCTGGTTTAACAGGAGGATTCCGTTCTACAGTTGCCTGAAAAAGAGTAAAATATGGCTTTAACAGCCTGAAAAAGATGTCAAATATACTGTAGATTTACTTGGACATTTTAGCCTTTAATTTTAAAATCCTACATCAGAATGGTCCAATATTGACTGTGTGACACCATGGATATGTGATGTTTCTCTCAGACTTGGAATGAAGCTGGTTTAACAGGAGGATTCCGTTCTACAGTTGCCTGAAAAAGAGTAAAATATGGCTTTAACAGCCTGAAAAAGATGTCAAATATACTGTAGATTTACTTGGACATTTTAGCCTTTAATTTTAAAATCCTACATCAGAATGGTCCAATATTGACTGTGTGACACCATGGATATGTGATGTTTCTCTCAGACTTGGAATGAAGCTGGTTTAACAGGAGGATTCCGTTCTACAGTTGCCTGAAAAAGAGTAAAATATGGCTTTAACAGCCTGAAAAAGATGTCAAATATACTGTAGATTTACTTGGACATTTTAGCCTTTAATTTTAAAATCCTACATCAGAATGGTCCAATATTGACTGTGTGACACCATGGATATGTGATGTTTCTCTCAGACTTGGAATGAAGCTGGTTTAACAGGAGGATTCCGTTCTACAGTTGCCTGAAAAAGAGTAAAATATGGCTTTAACAGCCTGAAAAAGATGTCAAATATACTGTAGATTTACTTGGACATTTTAGCCTTTAATTTTAAAATCCTACATCAGAATGGTCCAATATTGACTGTGTGACACCATGGATATGTGATGTTTCTCTCAGACTTGGAATGAAGCTGGTTTAACAGGAGGATTCCGTTCTACAGTTGCCTGAAAAAGAGTAAAATATGGCTTTAACAGCCTGAAAAAGATGTCAAATATACTGTAGATTTACTTGGACATTTTAGCCTTTAATTTTAAAATCCTACATCAGAATGGTCCAATATTGACTGTGTGACACCATGGATATGTGATGTTTCTCTCAGACTTGGAATGAAGCTGGTTTAACAGGAGGATTCCGTTCTACAGTTGCCTGAAAAAGAGTAAAATATGGCTTTAACAGCCTGAAAAAGATGTCAAATATACTGTAGATTTACTTGGACATTTTAGCCTTTAATTTTAAAATCCTACATCAGAATGGTCCAATATTGACTGTGTGACACCATGGATATGTGATGTTTCTCTCAGACTTGGAATGAAGCTGGTTTAACAGGAGGATTCCGTTCTACAGTTGCCTGAAAAAGAGTAAAATATGGCTTTAACAGCCTGAAAAAGATGTCAAATATACTGTAGATTTACTTGGACATTTTAGCCTTTAATTTTAAAATCCTACATCAGAATGGTCCAATATTGACTGTGTGACACCATGGATATGTGATGTTTCTCTCAGACTTGGAATGAAGCTGGTTTAACAGGAGGATTCCGTTCTACAGTTGCCTGAAAAAGAGTAAAATATGGCTTTAACAGCCTGAAAAAGATGTCAAATATACTGTAGATTTACTTGGACATTTTAGCCTTTAATTTTAAAATCCTACATCAGAATGGTCCAATATTGACTGTGTGACACCATGGATATGTGATGTTTCTCTCAGACTTGGAATGAAGCTGGTTTAACAGGAGGATTCCGTTCTACAGTTGCCTGAAAAAGAGTAAAATATGGCTTTAACAGCCTGAAAAAGATGTCAAATATACTGTAGATTTACTTGGACATTTTAGCCTTTAATTTTAAAATCCTACATCAGAATGGTCCAATATTGACTGTGTGACACCATGGATATGTGATGTTTCTCTCAGACTTGGAATGAAGCTGGTTTAACAGGAGGATTCCGTTCTACAGTTGCCTGAAAAAGAGTAAAATATGGCTTTAACAGCCTGAAAAAGATGTCAAATATACTGTAGATTTACTTGGACATTTTAGCCTTTAATTTTAAAATCCTACATCAGAATGGTCCAATATTGACTGTGTGACACCATGGATATGTGATGTTTCTCTCAGACTTGGAATGAAGCTGGTTTAACAGGAGGATTCCGTTCTACAGTTGCCTGAAAAAGAGTAAAATATGGCTTTAACAGCCTGAAAAAGATGTCAAATATACTGTAGATTTACTTGGACATTTTAGCCTTTAATTTTAAAATCCTACATCAGAATGGTCCAATATTGACTGTGTGACACCATGGATATGTGATGTTTCTCTCAGACTTGGAATGAAGCTGGTTTAACAGGAGGATTCCGTTCTACAGTTGCCTGAAAAAGAGTAAAATATGGCTTTAACAGCCTGAAAAAGATGTCAAATATACTGTAGATTTACTTGGACATTTTAGCCTTTAATTTTAAAATCCTACATCAGAATGGTCCATATTGACTGTGTGACACCATGGATATGTGATGTTTCTCTCAGACTTGGAATGAAGCTGGTTTAACAGGAGGATTCCGTTCTACAGTTGCCTGAAAAAGAGTAAAATATGGCTTTAACAGCCTGAAAAAGATGTCAAATATACTGTAGATTTACTTGGACATTTTAGCCTTTAATTTTAAAATCCTACATCAGAATGGTCCAATATTGACTGTGTGACACCATGGATATGTGATGTTTCTCTCAGACTTGGAATGAAGCTGGTTTAACAGGAGGATTCCGTTCTACAGTTGCCTGAAAAAGAGTAAAATATGGCTTTAACAGCCTGAAAAAGATGTCAAATATACTGTAGATTTACTTGGACATTTTAGCCTTTAATTTTAAAATCCTACATCAGAATGGTCCAATATTGACTGTGTGACACCATGGATATGTGATGTTTCTCTCAGACTTGGAATGAAGCTGGTTTAACAGGAGGATTCCGTTCTACAGTTGCCTGAAAAAGAGTAAAATATGGCTTTAACAGCCTGAAAAAGATGTCAAATATACTGTAGATTTACTTGGACATTTTAGCCTTTAATTTTAAAATCCTACATCAGAATGGTCCAATATTGACTGTGTGACACCATGGATATGTGATGTTTCTCTCAGACTTGGAATGAAGCTGGTTTAACAGGAGGATTCCGTTCTACAGTTGCCTGAAAAAGAGTAAAATATGGCTTTAACAGCCTGAAAAAGATGTCAAATATACTGTAGATTTACTTGGACATTTTAGCCTTTAATTTTAAAATCCTACATCAGAATGGTCCAATATTGACTGTGTGACACCATGGATATGTGATGTTTCTCTCAGACTTGGAATGAAGCTGGTTTAACAGGAGGATTCCGTTCTACAGTTGCCTGAAAAAGAGTAAAATATGGCTTTAACAGCCTGAAAAAGATGTCAAATATACTGTAGATTTACTTGGACATTTTAGCCTTTAATTTTAAAATCCTACATCAGAATGGTCCAATATTGACTGTGTGACACCATGGATATGTGATGTTTCTCTCAGACTTGGAATGAAGCTGGTTTAACAGGAGGATTCCGTTCTACAGTTGCCTGAAAAAGAGTAAAATATGGCTTTAACAGCCTGAAAAAGATGTCAAATATACTGTAGATTTACTTGGACATTTTAGCCTTTAATTTTAAAATCCTACATCAGAATGGTCCAATATTGACTGTGTGACACCATGGATATGTGATGTTTCTCTCAGACTTGGAATGAAGCTGGTTTAACAGGAGGATTCCGTTCTACAGTTGCCTGAAAAAGAGTAAAATATGGCTTTAACAGCCTGAAAAAGATGTCAAATATACTGTAGATTTACTTGGACATTTTAGCCTTTAATTTTAAAATCCTACATCAGAATGGTCCAATATTGACTGTGTGACACCATGGATATGTGATGTTTCTCTCAGACTTGGAATGAAGCTGGTTTAACAGGAGGATTCCGTTCTACAGTTGCCTGAAAAAGAGTAAAATATGGCTTTAACAGCCTGAAAAAGATGTCAAATATACTGTAGATTTACTTGGACATTTTAGCCTTTAATTTTAAAATCCTACATCAGAATGGTCCAATATTGACTGTGTGACACCATGGATATGTGATGTTTCTCTCAGACTTGGAATGAAGCTGGTTTAACAGGAGGATTCCGTTCTACAGTTGCCTGAAAAAGAGTAAAATATGGCTTTAACAGCCTGAAAAAGATGTCAAATATACTGTAGATTTACTTGGACATTTTAGCCTTTAATTTTAAAATCCTACATCAGAATGGTCCAATATTGACTGTGTGACACCATGGATATGTGATGTTTCTCTCAGACTTGGAATGAAGCTGGTTTAACAGGAGGATTCCGTTCTACAGTTGCCTGAAAAAGAGTAAAATATGGCTTTAACAGCCTGAAAAAGATGTCAAATATACTGTAGATTTACTTGGACATTTTAGCCTTTAATTTTAAAATCCTACATCAGAATGGTCCATATTGACTGTGTGACACCATGGATATGTGATGTTTCTCTCAGACTTGGAATGAAGCTGGTTTAACAGGAGGATTCCGTTCTACAGTTGCCTGAAAAAGAGTAAAATATGGCTTTAACAGCCTGAAAAAGATGTCAAATATACTGTAGATTTACTTGGACATTTTAGCCTTTAATTTTAAAATCCTACATCAGAATGGTCCAATATTGACTGTGTGACACCATGGATATGTGATGTTTCTCTCAGACTTGGAATGAAGCTGGTTTAACAGGAGGATTCCGTTCTACAGTTGCCTGAAAAAGAGTAAAATATGGCTTTAACAGCCTGAAAAAGATGTCAAATATACTGTAGATTTACTTGGACATTTTAGCCTTTAATTTTAAAATCCTACATCAGAATGGTCCAATATTGACTGTGTGACACCATGGATATGTGATGTTTCTCTCAGACTTGGAATGAAGCTGGTTTAACAGGAGGATTCCGTTCTACAGTTGCCTGAAAAAGAGTAAAATATGGCTTTAACAGCCTGAAAAAGATGTCAAATATACTGTAGATTTACTTGGACATTTTAGCCTTTAATTTTAAAATCCTACATCAGAATGGTCCAATATTGACTGTGTGACACCATGGATATGTGATGTTTCTCTCAGACTTGGAATGAAGCTGGTTTAACAGGAGGATTCCGTTCTACAGTTGCCTGAAAAAGAGTAAAATATGGCTTTAACAGCCTGAAAAAGATGTCAAATATACTGTAGATTTACTTGGACATTTTAGCCTTTAATTTTAAAATCCTACATCAGAATGGTCCAATATTGACTGTGTGACACCATGGATATGTGATGTTTCTCTCAGACTTGGAATGAAGCTGGTTTAACAGGAGGATTCCGTTCTACAGTTGCCTGAAAAAGAGTAAAATATGGCTTTAACAGCCTGAAAAAGATGTCAAATATACTGTAGATTTACTTGGACATTTTAGCCTTTAATTTTAAAATCCTACATCAGAATGGTCCATATTGACTGTGTGACACCATGGATATGTGATGTTTCTCTCAGACTTGGAATGAAGCTGGTTTAACAGGAGGATTCCGTTCTACAGTTGCCTGAAAAAGAGTAAAATATGGCTTTAACAGCCTGAAAAAGATGTCAAATATACTGTAGATTTACTTGGACATTTTAGCCTTTAATTTTAAAATCCTACATCAGAATGGTCCAATATTGACTGTGTGACACCATGGATATGTGATGTTTCTCTCAGACTTGGAATGAAGCTGGTTTAACAGGAGGATTCCGTTCTACAGTTGCCTGAAAAAGAGTAAAATATGGCTTTAACAGCCTGAAAAAGATGTCAAATATACTGTAGATTTACTTGGACATTTTAGCCTTTAATTTTAAAATCCTACATCAGAATGGTCCAATATTGACTGTGTGACACCATGGATATGTGATGTTTCTCTCAGACTTGGAATGAAGCTGGTTTAACAGGAGGATTCCGTTCTACAGTTGCCTGAAAAAGAGTAAAATATGGCTTTAACAGCCTGAAAAAGATGTCAAATATACTGTAGATTTACTTGGACATTTTAGCCTTTAATTTTAAAATCCTACATCAGAATGGTCCATATTGACTGTGTGACACCATGGATATGTGATGTTTCTCTCAGACTTGGAATGAAGCTGGTTTAACAGGAGGATTCCGTTCTACAGTTGCCTGAAAAAGAGTAAAATATGGCTTTAACAGCCTGAAAAAGATGTCAAATATACTGTAGATTTACTTGGACATTTTAGCCTTTAATTTTAAAATCCTACATCAGAATGGTCCAATATTGACTGTGTGACACCATGGATATGTGATGTTTCTCTCAGACTTGGAATGAAGCTGGTTTAACAGGAGGATTCCGTTCTACAGTTGCCTGAAAAAGAGTAAAATATGGCTTTAACAGCCTGAAAAAGATGTCAAATATACTGTAGATTTACTTGGACATTTTAGCCTTTAATTTTAAAATCCTACATCAGAATGGTCCAATATTGACTGTGTGACACCATGGATATGTGATGTTTCTCTCAGACTTGGAATGAAGCTGGTTTAACAGGAGGATTCCGTTCTACAGTTGCCTGAAAAAGAGTAAAATATGGCTTTAACAGCCTGAAAAAGATGTCAAATATACTGTAGATTTACTTGGACATTTTAGCCTTTAATTTTAAAATCCTACATCAGAATGGTCCAATATTGACTGTGTGACACCATGGATATGTGATGTTTCTCTCAGACTTGGAATGAAGCTGGTTTAACAGGAGGATTCCGTTCTACAGTTGCCTGAAAAAGAGTAAAATATGGCTTTAACAGCCTGAAAAAGATGTCAAATATACTGTAGATTTACTTGGACATTTTAGCCTTTAATTTTAAAATCCTACATCAGAATGGTCCAATATTGACTGTGTGACACCATGGATATGTGATGTTTCTCTCAGACTTGGAATGAAGCTGGTTTAACAGGAGGATTCCGTTCTACAGTTGCCTGAAAAAGAGTAAAATATGGCTTTAACAGCCTGAAAAAGATGTCAAATATACTGTAGATTTACTTGGACATTTTAGCCTTTAATTTTAAAATCCTACATCAGAATGGTCCAATATTGACTGTGTGACACCATGGATATGTGATGTTTCTCTCAGACTTGGAATGAAGCTGGTTTAACAGGAGGATTCCGTTCTACAGTTGCCTGAAAAAGAGTAAAATATGGCTTTAACAGCCTGAAAAAGATGTCAAATATACTGTAGATTTACTTGGACATTTTAGCCTTTAATTTTAAAATCCTACATCAGAATGGTCCAATATTGACTGTGTGACACCATGGATATGTGATGTTTCTCTCAGACTTGGAATGAAGCTGGTTTAACAGGAGGATTCCGTTCTACAGTTGCCTGAAAAAGAGTAAAATATGGCTTTAACAGCCTGAAAAAGATGTCAAATATACTGTAGATTTACTTGGACATTTTAGCCTTTAATTTTAAAATCCTACATCAGAATGGTCCAATATTGACTGTGTGACACCATGGATATGTGATGTTTCTCTCAGACTTGGAATGAAGCTGGTTTAACAGGAGGATTCCGTTCTACAGTTGCCTGAAAAAGAGTAAAATATGGCTTTAACAGCCTGAAAAGATGTCAAATATACTGTAGATTTACTTGGACATTTTAGCCTTTAATTTTAAAATCCTACATCAGAATGGTCAATATTGACTGTGTGACACCATGGATATGTGATGTTTCTCTCAGACTTGGAATGAAGCTGGTTTAACAGGAGGATTCCGTTCTACAGTTGCCTGAAAAAGAGTAAAATATGGCTTTAACAGCCTGAAAAAGATGTCAAATATACTGTAGATTTACTTGGACATTTTAGCCTTTAATTTTAAAATCCTACATCAGAATGGTCCAATATTGACTGTGTGACACCATGGATATGTGATGTTTCTCTCAGACTTGGAATGAAGCTGGTTTAACAGGAGGATTCCGTTCTACAGTTGCCTGAAAAAGAGTAAAATATGGCTTTAACAGCCTGAAAAAGATGTCAAATATACTGTAGATTTACTTGGACATTTTAGCCTTTAATTTTAAAATCCTACATCAGAATGGTCCGATATTGACTGTGTGACACCATGGATATGTGATGTTTCTCTCAGACTTGGAATGAAGCTGGCCTAACAGGAGGATTCTGTTCTACAGTTGCCAAAAAGAAGTAAAATATGGCTTTAACAGCCTGAAATGATGTCCACAACCGTACTGTAGATTGGCTCCAGACAGATTCATGCCTTTCAAGGCATTTGTTGGAACACGCGTCAGAAATCCAAGAGTTGTCGGATACACGTGATTGGCGTTATGTTGATACACTTAACAACCCAGCAGATGACATAACCCGAGGTAAACCACTCCTAGCTCTGGCTGAGTTTGGTCGATGGAGACTAGGGCCACCCTTCCTCAAACAGAGCACTGAACACTGGCCTAAGAGACCTGACCCCACACCTGCAGTGAGTTCCTCTGAATTGAAAGGTGTTACCTTTGCTGCTTAACCGCAGTTGACACCGGCTCTACTGTCCCTGACGCCAACGGATTCAATACATGGAAGGAGCTGGTCGAAGCAACTCAGAGAGCATGTCAGGAAAGAGCGAGGAACCCTGCTGACCAACAGTCCATTAGTCATCAAGATGCAGAGTCTTTACTGCTAAGAGAGTGCCAAATGCAAAGTTTCCCTGAAGAGGTGATTGCTCTTCGGGCGCAGAAACCCGTGTCCTCCCGCAGTCGGCTATCCTGCCTTGCTCCTGATTGGGATCCTACACTCGGTATTGTTCGGGTCGGTGGGAGACTACGGAGACTGCAGAACGCCAACTTGGAAGAGATCCATCCAATTGTACTGGATCCACGTCACCCAATCACAAAGCTCCTCATTAAGGAGTTTGATGAACGGCTGTTACACCCAGGAGTGGAGCGAGTGTATGCAGAGCTCCGGAGGCAGTACTGGATTCTGCGAGCACGTCAGGCTATCAAGCACCACCAGCTCAATTGTCCAGCCTGTCAGCGATGGAGAGCCCAGCCTAAGGTCCCGCAGATGGCGGATTTACCACCAGAGCGTCTCAGACTCCTCTGTCCACCCTTTTATTCAACAGGTGTTGATTGTTTTGGGCCCTACTTGGTCAAGATTGGCAGAAGGAACGAGAAGCGCTGGGGTGTCCTTTTTAAATGTCTCACCACTCGTGCCATCCACATTGAACTCCTCAACTCCATGGACGCGGATGCTTTCCTGCTCGCCCTAAGTAGATTCATTGCCAGAAGAGGTCGACCGAAGGAGATATTATCAGACTGTGGCACAAACTTCCGTGGAGCAAATCGGGAGCTTCAGGTAGCCTTTGAGGCTATGGAGCCACAACTACAATCCCAGTTGGCAGAATACCAAATCCTTTTCAAGTTCAACCCGCCGGAGCCCCACTTTGGCGGTGTGTGGAAAGGAGGTCCGTTCAATAAAGAATGCTTTGCAGGTGGCGGTCGGCAGCCAGGCTGTCTCCGAAGATGTACTCTACACAGTGTTGGTAGAGGTAGAAGGCATTCTGAACTCTAAACCGTTAGGCTATGTCTCAGCAGACGTCGCCGATCCCGATCCTATCACTCCAAACATCCTCCTCATGGGGCGGCGAGATGCATCTTTACCTCAAGCTGTTTACGCCCCACCTGTCATGGGGCGGCGGAGGTGGCGCTACAGCCAGAACCTTGTGGATCAGTTCTGGGTCCATTTCACAAGGAATTACCTGCCTACTCTCCAAACTCGACAAAAGTGGCAGACATCCTCAGGAAACCTGAACGTGGACTCTATTGTCCTGATAGTGGATCCACAGTTCCCCAGAGCTCAGTGGCCCATCGGTCGAGTCACAAAGACCGTGAGGAGTCAAGATGGATGTGTCAGATCAGCAGAGGTCCTTGTCAAGGGTAAAGTCTACACAAGACCAGTTGCACGCCTTATCCCGCTCCCGCTCTCAAGGATGACACCCAGGACACTTGATGAATTCCCTTTGTTGCACATTTGATACTCAAATGTGGGGGCGGTTGTGAATTCCTCATGCTACAGAGACTGTGTAGTTACAGTTACGTTAGTTACGGCTACGTTCATTACGTACGTTAATGACGTAAGTTACGTCAGAAATCACCGCGACGCTTTGTGTTATTTTGTTACGGCAGTCGCATATGCAGAAGTCAGAGACGATGTAAGTTGGTGCTTATATCTAGCTATTGTAACAGCAGATTAAGCTATCCCTAAGTTGTTCCTGTCTTAAATGTTATGCAAATGTTAACTGTTTTACTTTGTGATGTGAAGCAGTTAGCTTATCAGTGTTTTTGCTAGCTTGCTAATTTTCCACTGCAACCAAAGATGTTGCTAGCTAGTGTGTGACTCGTTTTGGTGCTGTGCGGAGAGGATATTCATTTTATTTGCACAGTGTGATGTATGTACATTTTCTTTCAGTATTTCAGTTTGATTAGATTAATAATACACTATGATGTTAGATAATAATAAGGCATGTCAGTTGTGACACTAATGTACCTTTTTCTGGTTTATTTCAGAAACTTCATTCATTCATTCATTCATTCATTCATTCATTCATGCATTAATACAAGCAATAATGTACAGCTTGTGACTGCCTGTAATGCTCCACCAAGTAAAAAGTTGAACTCCATCTGGTGACTCGTGCTCTCTGATAGGAGCCCTGAAGCGGCTAATACTCGCCATCCAGCATTCACAGGGTTAAAAACCCAACATCATACATCAGAATAGTCCAATATTGACTGTGTGACACTATGGATATGTGATGTCTCACCCAGACTTGGAATCAAGCTGGCTTAACAGGAGGATTCCGTTCTACAGTTGCCTGAAAAAGAGTAAAATATGGCTTTAACAGCCTGAAAAAGATGTCAAATATACTGTAGATTTACTTGGACATTTTAGCCTTTAATTTTAAAAACCTACATCAGAATGGTCCAATATTGACTGTGTGACACCATGGATATGTGATGTTTCTCTCAGACTTGGATTCAAGCTGGCTTAACAGGAGGATTCCGTTCTACAGTTGCCTGAAAAAGAGTAAAATATGGCTTTAACAGCCTGAAAAAGATGTCAAATATACTGTAGATTTACTTGGACATTTTAGCCTTTAATTTTAAAAACCTACATCAGAATGGTCCAATATTGATTGTGTGACACCATGGATATGTGATGTTTCTCTCAGACTTGGAATGAAGCTGGTTTAACAGGAGGATTCCGTTCTACAGTTGCCTGAAAAAGAGTAAAATATGGCTTTAACAGCCTGAAAAAGATGTCAAATATACTGTAGATTTACTTGGACATTTTAGCCTTTAATTTTAAAAACCTACATCAGAATGGTCCAATATTGACTGTGTGACACCATGGATATGTGATGTTTCTCTCAGACTTGGAATGAAGCTGGTTTAACAGGAGGATTCTGTTCTACAGTTGCCTGAAAAAGAGTAAAATATGGCTTTAACAGCCTGAAAAAGATGTCAAATATACTGTAGATTTACTTGGACATTTTAGCCTTTAATTTTAAAATCCTACATCAGAATGGTCCGATATTGCCTTTGTGTCACCATGGATATATGATGTGTTACCCAGACTTGGAATGAAGCTGGCTTAACAGGAGGATTCCGTTCTACAGTTGCCTGAATAAGAGTAAAATATGGCTTTAACAGCCTGAAAAAGATGTCAAATATACTGTAGATTTACTTGGACATTTTAGCCTTTAATTTTAAATTCCTACATCAGAATGGTCCGATATTACCTGTGTGACACCATGGTTATGTGATGGTCCACCCAGACTTGGAATGAAGCTGGTTTAACAGGAGGATTCTGTTTTACAGTTGCCTGAAAAAGAGTAAAATATGGCTTTAACAGCCTGAAAAAGATGTCAAATATACTGTAGATTTACTTGGACATTTTAGCCTTTAATTTTAAAATCCTACATCAGAATGGTCCGATATTTACCTGTGTGACACCATGGATATGTGATGTCTCACCCAGACTTGGAATGAAGCTGGCTTAACAGGACGATTCTGTATTACAGTTGCCTGAAAAAGAGTAAAATATGGCTTTAACAGCCTGAAAAATATGTCAAATATACTGTAGATTTACTTGGACATTTTAGCCTTTAATTTTAAAATCATACATCAGAATGGTCCAATATTGACTGTGTGACACCATGGATATGTGATGTCTCACCCAGACTTGGAATGAAGCTGGCTTAACAGGAGGATTCCGTTCTACAGTTGCCTGAAAAAGAGTAAAATATGGCTTTAACAGCCTGAAAAAGATGTCAAATATACTGTAGATTTACTTGGACATTTTAGCCTTTAATTTTAAAAACCTACATCAGAATGGTCCAATATTGACTGTGTGACACCATGGATATGTGATGTTTCTCTCAGACTTGGAATGAAGCTGGTTTAACAGGAGGATTCCGTTCTACAGTTGCCTGAAAAAGAGTAAAATATGGCTTTAACAGCCTGAAAAAGATGTCAAATATACTGTAGATTTACTTGGACATTTTAGCCTTTAATTTTAAAATCCTACATCAGAATGGTCCGATATTACCTGTGTGTCACCATGGATATGTGATGTCTCACCCAGACTTGGAATGAAGCTGGCTTAACAGGAGGATTCTCTTTACAGTTGCCTGAAAAAGAGTAAAATATGGCTTTAACAGCCTGAAAAATATGTCAAATATACTGTAGATTTACTTGGACATTTTAGCCTTTAATTTTAAAATCCTACATCAGAATGGTCCAATATTGACTGTGTGACACCATGGATATGTGATGTCTCACCCAGACTTGGAATGAAGCTGGCTTAACAGGAGGATTCCGTTCTACAGTTGCCTGAAAAAGAGTAAAATATGGCTTTAACAGCCTGAAAAAGATGTCAAATATACTGTAGATTTACTTGGACATTTTAGCCTTTAATTTTAAAAACCTACATCAGAATGGTCCAATATTGACTGTGTGACACCATGGATATGTGATGTTTCTCTCAGACTTGGAATGAAGCTGGTTTAACAGGAGGATTCCGTTCTACAGTTGCCTGAAAAAGAGTAAAATATGGCTTTAACAGCCTGAAAAAGATGTCAAATATACTGTAGATTTACTTGGACATTTTAGCCTTTAATTTTAAAAACCTACATCAGAATGGTCCAATATTGACTGTGTGACACCATGGATATGTGATGTTTCTCTCAGACTTGGAATGAAGCTGGTTTAACAGGAGGATTCCGTTCTACAGTTGCCTGAAAAAGAGTAAAATATGGCTTTAACAGCCTGAAAAAGATGTCAAATATACTGTAGATTTACTTGGACATTTTAGCCTTTAATTTTAAAATCCTACATCAGAATGGTCCGATATTGCCTGTGTGACACCATGGATATGTGATGTTTCCCAGACTTGGAATGAAGCTGGCTTAACAGGAGGATTCCGTTCTACAGTTGCCTGAAAAAGAGTAAAATATGGCTTTAACAGCCTGAAAAAGATGTCAAATATACTGTAGATTTACTTGGACATTTTAGCCTTTAATTTTAAAATCCTACATCAGAATGGTCCGATATTACCTGTGTGACACCATGGATATGTGATGTTTCACCCAGACTTGGAATGAAGCTGGCTTAACAGGAGGATTCTGTTCTACAGTTGCCTGAAAAAGAGTAAAATATGGCTTTAACAGCCTGAAAAAGATGTCAAATATACTGTAGATTTACTTGGACATTTTAGCCTTTAATTTTAAAATCCTACATCAGAATGGTCCGATATTACTGTGTGACACCATGGATATGTGATGTCTCTCCCAGACTTGGAATGAAGCTGGCTGAACAGGACGATTCTGTTCTACAGTTGCCTGAAAAAGAGTAAAATATGGCTTTAACAGCCTGAAAAAGATGTCAAATATACTGTAGATTTACTTGGACATTTTAGCCTTTAATTTTAAAATCCTACATCAGAATGGTCCAATATTGACTGTGTGACACCATGGATATGTGATGTTCTCTCAGACTTGGAATGAAGCTGGTTTAACAGGAGGATTCCGTTCTACAGTTGCCTGAAAAAGAGTAAAATATGGCTTTAACAGCCTGAAAAAGATGTCAAATATACTGTAGATTTACTTGGACATTTTAGCCTTTAATTTTAAAAACCTACATCAGAATGGTCCAATATTGACTGTGTGACACCATGGATATGTGATGTTTCTCTCAGACTTGGAATGAAGCTGGTTTAACAGGAGGATTCCGTTCTACAGTTGCCTGAAAAAGAGTAAAATATGGCTTTAACAGCCTGAAAAAGATGTCAAATATACTGTAGATTTACTTGGACATTTTAGCCTTTAATTTTAAAACCTACATCAGAATGGTCCAATATTGACTGTGTGACACCATGGATATGTGATGTTTCTCTCAGACTTGGAATGAAGCTGGTTTAACAGGAGGATTCCGTTCTACAGTTGCCTGAAAAAGAGTAAAATATGGCTTTAACAGCCTGAAAAAGATGTCAAATATACTGTAGATTTACTTGGACATTTTAGCCTTTAATTTTAAAATCCTACATCAGAATGGTCCGATATTGACTGTGTGACACCATGGATATGTGATGTTTACCCAGACTTGGAATGAAGCTGGCTTAACAGGAGGATTCCGTTCTACAGTTGCCTGAAAAAGAGTAAAATATGGCTTTAACAGCCTGAAAAAGATGTCAAATATACTGTAGATTTACTTGGACATTTTAGCCTTTAATTTTAAAATCCTACATCAGAATGGTCCGATATTACCTGTGTGACACCATGGATATGTGATGTTCTCCCAGACTTGGAATGAAGCTGGCTTAACAGGAGGATTCCGTTCTACAGTTGCCTGAAAAAGAGTAAAATATGGCTTTAACAGCCTGAAAAAGATGTCAAATATACTGTAGATTTACTTGGACATTTTAGCCTTTAATTTTAAAATCCTACATCAGAATGGTCCGATATTACCTGTGTGTCAACATGGATATGTGATGTCTCACCCAGACTTGGAATGAAGCTGGCTTAACAGGACGATTCTGTATTACAGTTGCCTGAAAAAGAGTAAAATATGGCTTTAACAGCCTGAAAAATATGTCAAATATACTGTAGATTTACTTGGACATTTTAGCCTTTAATTTTAAAATCCTACATCAGAATGGTCCAATATTGACTGTGTGACACCATGGATATGTGATGTTTCTCTCCCAGACTTGGAATGAAGCTGGTTTAACAGGAGGATTCCGTTCTACAGTTGCCTGAAAAAGAGTAAAATATGGCTTTAACAGCCTGAAAAAGATGTCAAATATACTGTAGATTTACTTGGACATTTTAGCCTTTAATTTTAAAATCCTACATCAGAATGGTCCGATATTACCTGTGTGACACCATGGATATGTGATGTTCACCCAGACTTGGAATGAAGCTGGTTTAACAGGAGGATTCCGTTCTACAGTTGCCTGAAAAAGAGTAAAATATGGCTTTAACAGCCTGAAAAAGATGTCAAATATACTGTAGATTTACTTGGACATTTTAGCCTTTAATTTTAAAATCCTACATCAGAATGGTCCAATATTGACTGTGTGACACCATGGATATGTGATGTTTCACCCAGACTTGGAATGAAGCTGGTTTAACAGGAGGATTCCGTTCTACAGTTGCCTGAAAAAGAGTAAAATATGGCTTTAACAGCCTGAAAAAGATGTCAAATATACTGTAGATTTACTTGGACATTTTAGCCTTTAATTTTAAAATCCTACATCAGAATGGTCCAATATTGACTGTGTGACACCATGGATATGTGATGTTTCTCTCAGACTTGGAATGAAGCTGGTTTAACAGGAGGATTCCGTTCTACAGTTGCCTGAAAAAGAGTAAAATATGGCTTTAACAGCCTGAAAAAGATGTCAAATATACTGTAGATTTACTTGGACATTTTAGCCTTTAATTTTAAAATCCTACATCAGAATGGTCCGATATTGACTGTGTGACACCATGGATATGTGATGTTTCCCAGACTTGGAATGAAGCTGGTTTAACAGGAGGATTCCGTTCTACAGTTGCCTGAAAAAGAGTAAAATATGGCTTTAACAGCCTGAAAAAGATGTCAAATATACTGTAGATTTACTTGGACATTTTAGCCTTTAATTTTAAAATCCTACATCAGAATGGTCCAATATTGACTGTGTGACACCATGGATATGTGATGTTTCCCAGACTTGGAATGAAGCTGGTTTAACAGGAGGATTCCGTTCTACAGTTGCCTGAAAAAGAGTAAAATATGGCTTTAACAGCCTGAAAAAGATGTCAAATATACTGTAGATTTACTTGGACATTTTAGCCTTTAATTTTAAAATCCTACATCAGAATGGTCCGATATTACCTGTGTGACACCATGGATATGTGATGTTTCACCCAGACTTGGAATGAAGCTGGCTTAACAGGAGGATTCCGTTCTACAGTTGCCTGAAAAAGAGTAAAATATGGCTTTAACAGCCTGAAAAAGATGTCAAATATACTGTAGATTTACTTGGACATTTTAGCCTTTAATTTTAAAATCCTACATCAGAATGGTCCAATATTGACTGTGTGACACCATGGATATGTGATGTCTCTCTCAGACTTGGAATGAAGCTGGTTTAACAGGAGGATTCCGTTCTACAGTTGCCTGAAAAAGAGTAAAATATGGCTTTAACAGCCTGAAAAAGATGTCAAATATACTGTAGATTTACTTGGACATTTTAGCCTTTAATTTTAAAATCCTACATCAGAATGGTCCGATTTTACCTGTGTCACCATGGATATGTGATGGTCCACCCAGACTTGGAATGAAGCTGGCTTAACAGGAGGATTCCGTTCTACAGTTGCCTGAAAAAGAGTAAAATATGGCTTTAACAGCCTGAAAAAGATGTCAAATATACTGTAGATTTACTTGGACATTTTAGCCTTTAATTTTAAAATCCTACATCAGAATGGTCCAATATTGACTGTGTGACACCATGGATATGTGATGTTTCACCCAGACTTGGAATGAAGCTGGTTTAACAGGAGGATTCCGTTCTACAGTTGCCTGAAAAAGAGTAAAATATGGCTTTAACAGCCTGAAAAAGATGTCAAATATACTGTAGATTTACTTGGACATTTTAGCCTTTAATTTTAAAATCCTACATCAGAATGGTCCGATATTACCTGTGTGACACCATGGATATGTGATGTCTCACCCAGACTTGGAATGAAGCTGGTTTAACAGGAGGATTCCGTTCTACAGTTGCCTGAAAAAGAGTAAAATATGGCTTTAACAGCCTGAAAAGATGTCAAATATACTGTAGATTTACTTGGACATTTTAGCCTTTAATTTTAAAATCCTACATCAGAATGGTCCAATATTGACTGTGTGACACCATGGATATGTGATGTTTCTCTCAGACTTGGAATGAAGCTGGTTTAACAGGAGGATTCCGTTCTACAGTTGCCTGAAAAAGAGTAAAATATGGCTTTAACAGCCTGAAAAAGATGTCAAATATACTGTAGATTTACTTGGACATTTTAGCCTTTAATTTTAAAATCCTACATCAGAATGGTCCGATATTGCCTGTGTGACACCATGGATATGTGATGTTTTACAGACTTGGAATGAAGCTGGTTTAACAGGAGGATTCCGTTCTACAGTTGCCTGAAAAAGAGTAAAATATGGCTTTAACAGCCTGAAAAATATGTCAAATATACTGTAGATTTACTTGGACATTTTAGCCTTTAATTTTAAAATCCTACATCAGAATGGTCCAATATTGACTGTGTGACACCATGGATATGTGATGTTTCCCAGACTTGGAATGAAGCTGGCTTAACAGGAGGATTCCGTTCTACAGTTGCCTGAAAAGAGTAAAATATGGCTTTAACAGCCTGAAAAAGATGTCAAATATACTGTAGATTTACTTGGACATTTTAGCCTTTAATTTTAAAATCCTACATCAGAATGGTCCGATATTGACTGTGTGACACCATGGATATGTGATGTTTCTCCCAGACTTGGAATGAAGCTGGTTTAACAGGAGGATTCTGTTCTACAGTTGCCTGAAAAAGAGTAAAATATGGCTTTAACAGCCTGAAAAGATGTCAAATATACTGTAGATTTACTTGGACATTTTAGCCTTTAATTTTAAAATCCTACATCAGAATGGTCCAATATTGACTGTGTGACACCATGGATATGTGATGTTTCTCTCAGACTTGGAATGAAGCTGGTTTAACAGGAGGATTCCGTTCTACAGTTGCCTGAAAAAGAGTAAAATATGGCTTTAACAGCCTGAAAAAGATGTCAAATATACTGTAGATTTACTTGGACATTTTAGCCTTTAATTTTAAAATCCTACATCAGAATGGTCCGATATTGACTGTGTGACACCATGGATATGTGATGTCTCTCCCAGACTTGGAATGAAGCTGGTTTAACAGGAGGATTCCGTTCTACAGTTGCCTGAAAAAGAGTAAAATATGGCTTTAACAGCCTGAAAAAGATGTCAAATATACTGTAGATTTACTTGGACATTTTAGCCTTTAATTTTAAAATCCTACATCAGAATGGTCCGATATTGACTGTGTGACACCATGGATATGTGATGTTTCCCAGACTTGGAATGAAGCTGGCTTAACAGGAGGATTCCGTTCTACAGTTGCCTGAAAAGAGTAAAATATGGCTTTAACAGCCTGAAAAGATGTCAAATATACTGTAGATTTACTTGGACATTTTAGCCTTTAATTTTAAAATCCTACATCAGAATGGTCCAATATTGACTGTGTGACACCATGGATATGTGATGTTTCTCTCAGACTTGGAATGAAGCTGGTTTAACAGGAGGATTCCGTTCTACAGTTGCCTGAAAAGAGTAAAATATGGCTTTAACAGCCTGAAAAAGATGTCAAATATACTGTAGATTTACTTGGACATTTTAGCCTTTAATTTTAAAATCCTACATCAGAATGGTCAATATTGACTGTGTGACACCATGGATATGTGATGTTTCTCTCAGACTTGGAATGAAGCTGGTTTAACAGGAGGATTCCGTTCTACAGTTGCCTGAAAAAGAGTAAAATATGGCTTTAACAGCCTGAAAAAGATGTCAAATATACTGTAGATTTACTTGGACATTTTAGCCTTTAATTTTAAAATCCTACATCAGAATGGTCCGATATTGCCTGTGTGTCACCATGGATATGTGATGTTTCCCAGACTTGGAATGAAGCTGGCTTAACAGGAGGATTCCGTTCTACAGTTGCCTGAAAAAGAGTAAAATATGGCTTTAACAGCCTGAAAAAGATGTCAAATATACTGTAGATTTACTTGGACATTTTAGCCTTTAATTTTAAAATCCTACATCAGAATGGTCAATATTGACTGTGTGACACCATGGATATGTGATGTTTCTCTCAGACTTGGAATGAAGCTGGTTTAACAGGAGGATTCCGTTCTACAGTTGCCTGAAAAAGAGTAAAATATGGCTTTAACAGCCTGAAAAAGATGTCAAATATACTGTAGATTTACTTGGACATTTTAGCCTTTAATTTTAAAATCCTACATCAGAATGGTCGAATATTGACTGTGTGACACCATGGATATGTGATGTCTCTCTCAGACTTGGAATGAAGCTGGTTTAACAGGAGGATTCCGTTCTACAGTTGCCTGAAAAAGAGTAAAATATGGCTTTAACAGCCTGAAAAAGATGTCAAATATACTGTAGATTTACTTGGACATTTTAGCCTTTAATTTTAAAATCCTACATCAGAATGGTCCGATATTGACTGTGTGACACCATGGATATGTGATGTTTCTCCAGACTTGGAATGAAGCTGGTTTAACAGGAGGATTCCGTTCTACAGTTGCCTGAAAAAGAGTAAAATATGGCTTTAACAGCCTGAAAAGATGTCAAATATACTGTAGATTTACTTGGACATTTTAGCCTTTAATTTTAAAATCCTACATCAGAATGGTCCAATATTGACTGTGTGACACCATGGATATGTGATGTTTCTCTCAGACTTGGAATGAAGCTGGTTTAACAGGAGGATTCCGTTCTACAGTTGCCTGAAAAAGAGTAAAATATGGCTTTAACAGCCTGAAAAAGATGTCAAATATACTGTAGATTTACTTGGACATTTTAGCCTTTAATTTTAAAATCCTACATCAGAATGGTCCAATATTGACTGTGTGACACCATGGATATGTGATGTTTCTCTAGACTTGGAATGAAGCTGGTTTAACAGGAGGATTCCGTTCTACAGTTGCCTGAAAAAGAGTAAAATATGGCTTTAACAGCCTGAAAAAGATGTCAAATATACTGTAGATTTACTTGGACATTTTAGCCTTTAATTTTAAAATCCTACATCAGAATGGTCCGATATTGACTGTGTGACACCATGGATATGTGATGTTTCCAGACTTGGAATGAAGCTGGTTTAACAGGAGGATTCCGTTCTACAGTTGCCTGAAAAAGAGTAAAATATGGCTTTAACAGCCTGAAAAGATGTCAAATATACTGTAGATTTACTTGGACATTTTAGCCTTTAATTTTAAAATCCTACATCAGAATGGTCCGATATTACCTGTGTGACACCATGGATATATGATGTGTTACCAGACTTGGAATGAAGCTGGTTTAACAGGAGGATTCCGTTCTACAGTTGCCTGAAAAAGAGTAAAATATGGCTTTAATAGCCTGAAAAAGATGTCAAATATGGTAGATTTACTTGGACATTTTAGCCTTTAATTTTAAATCCTACATCAGAATGGTGAATATTGACTGTGTGACACCATGGATATGTGATGTTTCTCTCAGACTTGGAATGAAGCTGGTTTAACAGGAGGATTCCGTTCTACAGTTGCCTGAAAAAGAGTAAAATATGGCTTTAACAGCCTGAAAAAGATGTCAAATATACTGTAGATTTACTTGGACATTTTAGCCTTTAATTTTAAAATCCTACATCAGAATGGTCAATATTGAATGTGTGACACCATGGATATGTGATGTTTCTCTCAGACTTGGAATGAAGCTGGTTTAACAGGAGGATTCCGTTCTACAGTTGCCTGAAAAGAGTAAAATATGGCTTTAACAGCCTGAAAAGATGTCAAATATACTGTAGATTTACTTGGACATTTTAGCCTTTAATTTTAAAATCCTACATCAGAATGGTCCGTATTACTGTGTGACACCATGGATATGTGATGTTCTCTCCAGACTTGGAATGAAGCTGGTTTAACAGGAGGATTCCGTTCTACAGTTGCCTGAAAAAGAGTAAAATATGGCTTTAACAGCCTGAAAAGATGTCAAATATACTGTAGATTTACTTGGACATTTTAGCCTTTAATTTTAAAATCCTACATCAGAATGGTCCGATATTACCTGTGTGACACCATGGATATGTGATGTTTCTCTCAGACTTGGAATGAAGCTGGTTTAACAGGAGGATTCCGTTCTACAGTTGCCTGAAAAGAGTAAAATATGGCTTTAACAGCCTGAAAAGATGTCAAATATACTGTAGATTTACTTGGACATTTTAGCCTTTAATTTTAAAATCCTACATCAGAATGGTCCAATATTACCTGTGTGACACCATGGATATGTGATGTTTCTCCCAGACTTGGAATGAAGCTGGCTTAACAGGAGGATTCCGTTCTACAGTTCCCTGAAAAAGAGTAAAATATGGCTTTAACAGCCTGAAAGATGTCAAATATACTGTAGATTTACTTGGACATTTTAGCCTTTAATTTAAAATCCTACATCAGAATGGTCCAATATTGACTGTTGACACCATGGATATGTGATGTTTCTCTCAGACTTGGAATGAAGCTGGTTTAACAGGAGGATTCCGTTCTACAGTTGCCTGAAAAGAGTAAAATATGGCTTTAACAGCCTGAAAAGATGTCAAATATACTGTAGATTTACTTGGACATTTTAGCCTTTAATTTTAAAATCCTACATCAGAATGGTAATATTACCTGTGTGTCACCATGGATATGTGATGTCTCTCTCAGACTTGGAAGGAAGCTGGCTTAACAGGAGGATTCCGTTCTACAGTTGCCTGAAAAAGTAAAATATGGCTTTAACAGCCTGAAAAGATGTCAAATATACTGTAGATTTACTTGGACATTTTAGCCTTTAATTTTAAAATCCTACATCAGAATGGTCGACAATATTACTGTGTGACACCATGGATATGTGATGTTTCTCACAGACTTGGAATGAAGCTGGTTTAACAGGAGGATTCTGTTCTACAGTTGCCTGAAAAAGAGTAAATATGGCTTTAACAGCCTGAAAAAGATGTCAAATATACTGTAGATTTACTTGGACATTTTAGCCTTTAATTTTAAAATCCTACATCAGAATGGTCAATATTACTGTGTGACACCATGGATATGTGATGTTTCTCTCAGACTTGGAATGAAGCTGGTTTAACAGGAGGATTCCGTTCTACAGTTGCCTGAAAAGAGTAAAATATGGCTTTAAAAGCCTGAAAAATGTCAAATATACTGTAGATTTACTTGGACATTTTTATTTAATTTAAAATCCTACATCAGAATGGTCAATATTACCTGTGTGACACCATGGATATGTGATGTTTCTCTCAGACTTGGAATGAAGCTGGCTTAACAGGAGGATTCCGTTCTACAGTTGCCTGAAAAGAGTAAAATATGGCTTTAACAGCCTGAAAAAGTGTCAAATATACTGTAGATTTACTTGGACATTTTGCTTTAATTTTAAAATCCTACATCAGAATGGTCCGATTGCCTGTGTGACACCATGGATATGATGTGTTCTCAGACTTGGAATGAAGCTGGTTTAACAGGAGGATTCTGTTCTACAGTTTTGCAAAAGAGTAAAATATGGCTTTAACAGCCTGAAAAGATTTCAAATATACTGTAGATTTACTTGGACATTTTAGCCTTTAATTTTAAAATCCTACATCAGAATGGTCAATATTGACTGTGTGACACCATGGATATGTGATGTTTCTCTCAGACTTGGAATGAAGCTGGCTTAACAGGAGGATTCCGTTCTACAGTTGCCTGAAAAAGAGTAAAATATGGCTTTAACAGCCTGAAAAGATGTCAAATATACTGTAGATTTACTTGGACATTTTAGCCTTTAATTTTAAAATCCTACATCAGAATGGTCGATATTACCTGTGTGACACCATGGATATGTGATGTTTCAAGCA
>JABXJD010001817.1:0-22500 GCA_013375575.1 Percina caprodes
AACCTCAAGAGTAAGGAAATGTCTTGCTTGCTTTTGATATTTGTGTGTTTAATTGAGAGTTCTTTAGCCCACATACACATTATTAGTGTGTATATATTGTTGGTTGTTTTGTATGTTGCACATTGTGAGCAACTATGCTCCAAAGAAAATTCCTCGTATGTGTCTTCATACCAGGCCCATAAAGCTGATTCTGATTCTGATGTTTTGGTACTACCAGACTAAAGCAGCTGTGTTTTCTCTTTTAGGGTTCATTACTTGGTCGGGTGTCAGTGCCTTTTGATCTGGTAAAGAAGCAGCCCAAAGGACAGCAAACATTTGCACTCATGACCAAAGACTTAGTGACTGGATCACTTACTACTGATGTAAGATCATCTTCACCATTAACATTTGGATATTGACACTCTTGCCTTAATATCAACAGATATAGTTTTATTCTTTTCTTCACGTGATGTTTTAATTTACACAATAATTCCACAAAAATCAATTCATATATATATATATATATATATATATATATATATATATATATATATATATATATATATACTGTATATGTATATATACTGTATATGTATAAATATATTTTAGTTTTGTAATGGTGTGTATACTATCACATGGGAAAAGTAATTAAACTTACATACTGTGAATCGTATTTGAATCTAAAAATCAATATCCAAGCGGGACATTTTCTGAATCGTGCACCCCTACCCCACAGTTTACCTACCTGGAGCCCAGTGAGGTAAGGTCCTGGCACCCGACCCCAGCCTCCAATAAGAGGGTGGAGATGGACCGTACAGTCATGCCCTGTGGCACCGTGGTCACCACCATCACCGCAGTGAAGAGCAAGCCGGGTCGACTGCCCTCTCTTGGACTCAACATAGGTACAGCACCACAAACTCTGAGACTACACAGCACTGGCAAGATGATTATTATTCAGAGAGGATATGTCCCATAAAATACAGGACAGTGAGGCTCATGGTGCTGAGATAATGCTGTGATTATTAACCCTCATTGCAGCCAAGAATGCTGCTTTGTCTTATAAAATCATTATTTTCCCTTGTGGATGCAAGTCTCAGCAGGGATGCAGAACTTTGCACACATTATACCCACTGATGACAGTCCGTCCGCGGCTGCGGGACCTAGAGCTCACCGCCAAGTGTTTCAGTTTGACTGTTAAAAGTGTTATGATAACTAAAATGTATTTCTTTATAAGCGGGTTGGTTGGTTAGTTTGCTATTCCACCAACACTGGCGGTGGGCTCCAGGGGTTTTGTGCGCTAATACTGGGTCTGGAGTTCTCCGTGTCCCTGCAGCTGCAGGACCTGGCTGCTAGTTCTCTATCTGTGACGGTGACAATGGTGTAATGATTCAGATGGACTCCCAAGACAAGACGGTGCTCACCCAACTGGCCAATAGGAACGTGGTCCCGCCTGTGACACTATTTTCACAATCAGGAGAAAGATCCTGAGACGAGAGCCAGAAATTGCATCGAGAGCAAAGACTTAGGTTTTGAGAGCGATAAGAAAAACATTTTGAGAAACAAAAAAATTTGAGTTTAAAAAAAAGCTATTGGTATGAAAACTTTTTTCTCTCAAATATTGTTTTTTCTCATAAAATGCTTTTTTTGCTATCAATGTGATAACTTTTTCTCTCAAACATTTTTTTTCTCTCAGATCATTTATTTTCTCATGTAATAAAGAAACAAATCTAGCTCCATAGTAGCGCAGCTCTATGGATGGCAATGTACATATTATACGTGCTAAACATTTGTTTGTACTCTAGCAATTGATTGAGCTAACTTTGTGCGCCCTCAGATCCTGCCCAGAAAGCGGTGGCCAACAAGCCCAAGCTGTCAGAGCGCCGTGTATCAGAGCAGGCGTCTATGCTGGGGGCCACAGTCAGCAAGGCCTTGTCCTCTTCTGATACTGAGCTGCTGATGCTCAATGGCACGGACCCTGTGGCCGAGGCCGCCATCAGACAACTCCACCAGTCTGCCAAGCAGAAGCTCAAGTCCCCAGTGAAGAAGAGTACCATCATCATCTCCGGCATTGCCAAAGTAAGGATGAGGATCTCTTCACTGGTGCATCACACTGTTTCACTTTAGTAGAACAGTTTATTAGGGGCAACATACAGCCGAAGACTGGCCAGTCGCTAGTGCTTGCTGTTCAGGAAACCAGCTTTTTAGCTGAACCTGTGCATCATAACAGAGGAAAGAAACATATGTTGAAGTACACTTCATGTGGAAGTGATTAATCCCACTGCCACCCCCTCGCCCAAATGACATTAAAAGACAGGTGACACAGGTCCTCAGCGCTGCCAATGCAAATAGTGGGTCATTCATGGACAAATGCAAATGTTAAAGAAAATCTTGCTCTACTAGAAGCTGATTTTAAAAATGGAAATATGCTTAATTCCCAGGCCGTTGTCTCAGGATGATGAGCTAGCTCTAATGGCGGGCTATGCTGCAGCGATGGACGCCTCGATGTCGGAGGGCAGCTCCACTCAGGATGTGACCGCGGCACTTGCAACAGGGACCAGTAGCCCTCCAGACATGTCTGAGCCCCAGGAAGGCCCCAGTGGAATAGGCCAGCCCCCAGAGGACTGGGAGAGCCAAACCGGAGAGGAACTAGACCATTCCTCGCTATCCATGTGTGTGTCTGAGGCAAGCTGCAAGAAGAGAAGAGGTGAGAGGTCACTGAGTACCTGAAGCCACGAACAACCGTGGACATGGTGACATAGCTGGGCTTTATAGGCGTATTATTCAGGGGTTGATGCATAGACTATAGAAGTGAAGCCAGTTTGTACTCCAAAAGCATTTGTACAATCCATTGTATAGGAACATAATCTTAATCATAATTATTTGAACCTAATCTTACTTTACTTTTACTTATTGCACTTTATCTATGTTACTTTGTACACATATTGACTAGTTTTTTTTTCTTACTCTTATTTTTGCCTTAAATTTGATTCCAACTGCAACTTAACAGTTTCCCAGTATAGGTCATACATCCTGCCCCCTCCATGTTAACGATGCAACATGGCCCAAACTAAAAAGTCAAAGTCCACAACAAAAATACATTTTTCCTAAAGATGGTTCCTGTCATTTTGGCTAGTTTGTGCTCATTTTTCCGATCATTTTGGTTTTTTATTCGTTATTTGATGCTATAAAAATGGGGTGAAACGTCGCACTGCGATTACAAGATGGCGGCGCCCATATCTGGGATATTTTGGCTTCACTTTTGTACAGTGGGAGGAAGTGGAGACCTGGAGGAGCCTCATCCTTTTTCTTTTTTACAGTCTTTGGTATTCTTCCATCAAACATATGGCCTTAAAGGCAGAACTTGATAAATGTTCTCCATTTGGCTGTCGGCATGGCCGTCTGTTGCTCCCGGTAATGCAGTCTGTTGTTGTGTTCTTTTCTCTCTTCCTTCCTACTGGTTCAAGCTCTCCTTTTTGAGCTATCATCACTGCCATCTTAGAAGAAAGCAGTGCTAAGCTCACATTATGTCCAGATGAGTAAGTTATTTCATGAGCTGCTTGTAGTATCCTTGGTACTCTAGTATGTGTAGTATCTGCTAGCTAGCAGTACTGTAGATAACATAGTTTGTCTGCAATGTCAAATTCATTTCCAGGTCATGTAAAATCAATTAGATTAGATCAATTATTTTCAAATATTCCCTTGTTGCAATATATTGTTTTGCATATTTGGTACACTGTGGGATCCCTCCACTGGACCTACAGATGGCTAAGACCCTTCTCACTATTTCAATCTAGAATTAAATTTTTTAAATATGGATATCAAAATGCAGAGTAAAATATCCCACATTATGGAATGTTATTTGCTGTGTAGTGGATAAATATATACATATATATATAGAAGCTGATGTTGCTTTCTTCATTTGTATTTAGTTAGTTTACATAGTGTATATTGTTTCATATCAACCTAATCCACAGATATTTGCACATCCAAGAAACTCCTTATGTGCTGAAGGGAAGGAATGATGCTTGCTGTAAGGTCGGACTAATCGGCTGCTCTCTGTGTTAACTGGTGATTCAAGTGATTATAGTTTTTCCAAAGTCTAATCCAGCCCAATTATTAACAGAGCTCTTTTACAGAGAACAGACTAGTAGTCAAAGAAAAATAATAATTCATAAGTATATAATTTTCTCTAACCTGTCTCGTCCATGCCAGATTTGATCAGCATTAAAAATCAACAATTTCCAACTAACACAAATGCGGTGCCCTGCTGCTTCAGCTGTCTACAACTTGCTGCTACTTCAGATACTACAAATGAATATGAATGAAGTTTAATTTAGCCTTGAGTGGTGGTGTTGTCTTGACACAGTCCTTCTCAATGAATATTTCCTGTGCCTCTCCACTACAGGCAGCTTCCTTCAGAAGGGTGCCAAGCTCTTCTTCGGCCGGCACCAGCGCAAGGACCCGGGTATGAGCCAGTCGCACAATGACCTGGTTTACCTGGAGTCTCCGGCCGCCGTGGAGCGGGCCAGTCGAACGGCCACACTTAGCCGCATGCTCAACCGCAAGAGTAAGAATAAGAGCAAAGCTAACGGCTCTACCTCCATGGGGGAGCCACATGCGTGATCCCCCCTCCCCCTTCTCACCTTAGTCCCTCCTACAACAACTACCATCACCACCTCAAACTTGCACTGGCAAACTGAATGAATGCCTGACCTGCATATTTAGGGGCTCCTGCATTGTAGATAGGGAAGCTGTGCAGATGGGGAAGAAAATCATCTTCCGCCATTTCCTGCTTCCTATAAGAAGCAGATATTCCACCAACAGCAAGTTGCACAGTGTGCGCATGTGTGAATGAAGGTCTAATGACAGTTCCAAGAATATTATTTTGCATGTTCCTTTTTAGCTAATTTTATGCAACATTTTTAAATATTTAAGTGCTTTTGTGGCCTTGTTACTGACAAAAGGGACTGGTGTGCCTCATTGACTCTGATACCTCTTTCACACCAATGACCGGGGGTGGACCAGGGTTTCCATACCTGTGTTCAGTCCTTCTTTGTCAGTTCAAACCAAGCCAGTCAACAGGGGTTGATCCTTGTTCATGATATTTCCGATACAATCTGAGTCACAACCCAGATGATGCATACAAAAAAGTCCAGGTGCTGGAAATGGGCCAGGCGGTTTACTCTCTAATAGTGTATTCCATTTGTACTCGGAAGACCGATTTTCCGAGGTCAGAGTCAGAAACGCGTTCCCTGACCTCAGTTTTCCGAGCTCGGAACTCGCACAGTTAGTATCCCGGGTTAAAAATCCAACATGGCCCTCCAACAGTTGTGGAAGCTTTAGCAACATCCAGTTCTAAGCACTTCTGTCTTATTTGTGTTTCACTAAGTCAGTCGTACACACAGTCCTGTCCATCTTCTATCCGTGGACATGTGGTTGAGTTCGAGGTATATGGAACGCACTCTTATTCAGTGAACAGCTCATGTTGTCACATACAGCTTGTTCAGCTGTACACCACGAGAACTAGTGCAAGAGAGACAGTGCTGTAGACGGGGGAATTAAAATAAAACAACCCCCCCCCCCCTTTTCCAACCAACCATCGATATCATTTGTCCCATCCCAGTTGTTAGCGACCCTGGTTGTGTGAAGTCAGTGGACGCGGGTTAACCCTTTCAAACACAAAGTCAACCTGTGAAAGGAGTTTGCTGCAGTCTGTGGACATCCTACAGTGGACCAACAGAACCAAAGATGAAGAGAAGGGTGGTATTTGTATGATTTGCACAATTTTATTATCTACATTTCAAGTGCAATGACAGGAGCTACTCTTGTAGAGGTTTGTGGTAGAAAAAAACATTCACAAAGGGCGATGATCTATTCATTGCACGATCGGTAACACAAATGCTTTTTGACACTAAAACTATGAAATATGTTATTTCTATCACTTCATTTAAAACCCTTGTAATTTTTATTGAACATTAAATAAGTTTAAAACAGTTATATGTAAAACGAGAAAGCTATAAAACAAACATCTGTTGGCAACATTGTCCGCCTTATGTCTAACAAAGATTTCCCAACCAGTCGTGGACAGAGGTTGTGTTCTCATGCAACACTGGCCATTCACTTAAGTTATCACCCGCAGTGAGTGTTTTTTCAAATGATATGCAAATTTCTCCTTTGTCTTCCTAAAAGATTGTTCCTGTACACTACTGGTAACAGCAGAATTATTAATATGTCAAAAGGGAACTGAAAAAGCCTTTATCCAGGGACTGTGATGTTACACCCGGCCATACTTGTCGCATTACCTACTAATGAAACAAGTTCATTCACTCATTTCTTCTGAATGAAAACCCTCATTCTTTTCTTGTTTTATAAAAAAAAAAAAAAAAAAAGGATGTAGCTTTGAACACATGAACAAGATAACATGTGAACACCTTTGGGAGCAACCAAAAAGTTTGGCGGCTTTTTTTTTTTTTTTAATCCAGCTAATGATTGTATCTTCTTTTTGTGAGCAGCTCGACATTTCTGTCCATCACATTGACTACTGTATCTTCAAAAATGTGCTCGAGAAGGGGTGCAGCATCGACGGGCGAACTTCACAGATTGTCTTTCTTTTGTTCTGCGGATGATGTCACGGGTGGACTTGACATGACTTTTGGTTCCTGAGGTTGCATCCGGGCATCACACCAGAGGACTGAGGGACTATAGCGAACTGTTTGGAAAGACTCTGAGAGACAAGGGTACACCATGTCCCTGCACCCATCAGCAATGTCTTTAATCAAGAAGCCTATGCACATAACATATCTGTTAAAGAGTGTCCGAGAATTAAAAACACTTGCGGTTTGTGACACTGTTCTGCAGATACAGTGTGGGTTGTCCTTGTGTACATCTTCCACCATTATTGACGGGGGGGGATGAAGACGTTTAATTTTTCAGACAAAATCCCCTTTAAACTGTGAGGAAAGAAGGGGGAAACAGTTTGTTTAATCATGCGCAGCTTCAGAGCCTTTGCTTATGGCACCCTTGCAAGCCTTGGCTACTGCATTTATAAGCAGTAGGGCTGTACGTGATTAATAAACTACTTCCTCGTGTTCATCCTGGAGAAACTGGCTGACTTAGCTGTTGTTGCATTACGTCAGTCTTTTCCCTGCAGGGATTGTAACTAATACACATATCGAGTTATTTCATTTTTAGCAATAAATATTGATTGAATAACTGAGAATGCAGTGCCACTTTGAATGTCCAGGCTACGGTGAATGTTTATATGCTGTTCCACTTCTGTTACTTTACAAAGGTTGGTTTTTATTTTCTATACAAAACATATCCACTTCTCACACAATTTTTCAGTGAAAACAAATCTCCCTCTTATCAAGTCATTTTAGTCTGGAATTGACTCCTCAAGAGCTTTATTTTTTATCGCCCAATGTGCAAGGAATAGTTTGGCCTATTTTCAATGCTAATTTAGAAAATCATCATTTTTTCATAATTCTGGTGCTGCAACCTGCTTTATTTGTTCATTTTAATGATACCGAGACTCGTTCAGTCATTTTTAAATGTATTATAAATATTTACAAAATAGTTTAGATCAGCTCCGCCTCGTCCACACAAACTACAACAAAGATGCTGCTCACACAATGCATCAATGATAATCCTAAACAAATACATAAGACCATAAAAGCATAATGCCTGCTTTTTTTATATATATATATTTTACATCAAGTAGATTTTACTGATAATACATCTGTTCTTTTACTTGAGAAAGATTTGAAATGGAGGACTTTTACTAGTGGAGAATTTTTATGTAAATGATTTGATTAATAAGGTTTGCAAGCTTTAATAAGGTTCAGTTTAGTAAAACTGAAATCTAAAATGTCCTAATTAATGCTTGATTGAGTTGCTTTGGCTCGCTTCCGACCTGCCTACATTCCCCACAATGCACTCGGCGCGATTCGTTTCCGGTCTTGCGCCGTTTCTGGAGCGGATTGGAACCCGGAGTCAGGATTCGCTAAATGAAGGGTCTTTTGCAAAAAAGGTAACGTGTTTCCCTAGAAGTGTACAACGCTTTGCCCCCAAATGGCGACGCAGTTGTGTAGTAAAGGTGCAGCTGGAGCTCGTTGTCCGCTCGGGGGCTTCCTGCGCCGCCTCCACCGCAGACTGCTGCCCGCCGAAGAGCATCGACTCCGGTTTGGTGGTTCGCGTCTCCGGTCCACCCGCCATGCCGACTGTTCTTTGTTACATTTTACTGAAGAGGAGCAGCTCAGATCGGAGTTAAAACCCGGCTAGAGTTTGGGAACAGCTCAAATCCTGGATCCCATCTCCAGCACGGAATGCATACGTTAATGTGCATGCTCCAGCTGTAGTTATTAATGTCGTCATAATACGCCACCGTGTAGCCAAGGAGGTCTAATGCATGCAAGTGTCCCAGGTTAAATGTGTGTATGCAGGCTTGGAAGTTGAATTACATTCTCTCTCATTCTCACACACACACACACACACACACTTAAAAGTAGTTCCTTCTTAAGTGTAGGCTACATTCTGTAGGACTTAATCGCTGGTCAGCTCCCTTATGGCCTGGCCTTGTTTCCTATTAATGACATCAAATTCTGATCTTCTCTTCTATTTTTAGGTTGGCATAATGGCAGATCAGACGCCAGATGAGTTCATCTGTGAGTATGAATCCAGCCCTTACTGTACTGCCAGGGTGTGAGTGTGCCACTGGGCTGTGGTGACAGCTGTGATGTGTGTGTGTGTGTGTGTGTTGCAGGGTGTGAGGACTGTGGCCAGTACCATGACTCCGAGTGTCCTGAGCTTGGACCCCTGGTGACCGTCCAGGACTCCTTCGTCCTTAGCCGGGCCCGGTGAGTGATAACTCACAACAAGTGTACTGGATTTCACTGCAATCGAAATAGTGATTCCATCCATCCATCCTTTCAACTTCAGTTCATTTTGTAAGATTCAACCAGAGAGAGATTGAAAGCGTAAATTCCTTCTAGCTGCAGAAGTGTAAACTGACCCTGGCTCATGGTCGGAGAGGGGGTGAAGTGTCATGTTATTATAATGTAGACCTTGAAGAGAGATCGTGTGAGTAAAGAGCCCTTTGCAGATGGTTGCGATCTGGCACTCTTAAACCCCCTCCCACACGTGCTAATTTCACATCTTCAGGCAAATCCACATTTTATTTTTAAATGCCTGAAGAGTTAGTCAGTTATTGAATTCACATAACGCTGGGCTGACGACCAAGGAGATTAAATAAATTACTTTATGTTTTAGTTGTTATTGCCAATTCTAGGGCTCCAACTAATGGTCATTGTCGACCATACAATGTCAGAAAATGGTGAAAAATGACGATCGGTGTTTTCCAACACCCACGATGACATCCTTAAATGTCTTGTTTTGTCCAGAACTCAAAGATCTTCAGTTTACTGTCACAGAGGAGTGAAGAAACCAGAAAATATTTACATTTAAGAAGCTGGAATCATTTTTTCTCAAGATGAATCCTCTAATCGACCATCAAATCAGTTGCTGATTAATTTAATAGTTGACAACTAATTGATTAATGGTTGCAGGTCTAGCCAACAATCATACTAAGTTGTTGTTGTCCTGGATCAGGTCGTCTTTACCAAACAGCCTGGAGATCAGACAGGTGGCTGACGGCCACGAGGGGGTGTTTGTTCTGCACCGGCTGGTCAAGAGAACCCGCTTTGGGCCTTTTGAGGCTAAGAGGGTCCCCCACCTGGAGAAGGAAGGAACCTTCCCTCTTAAGGTGCAGCCTGATGAATCCTGGAGTTAACACGTAGAGTAGACCCACTTGATGCACTGCTCTATTATAAATGGAGCCTCCTTTCTTGTTAATCCTCGATGTGCAGATCTTCCAGAAGGATGCCGTGGTGGTGTGTTTGACTCCAGCAGTGAAGAAGACTGCAACTGGATGATGCTGGTGCGACCTGCCACCGACCACAAACACCAGAACCTGGCAGCTTACCAGCAGGACGAGGATGTGTACTTCAACACCTCCCAGGTGCTTATATCCCAGGGTTATCATTGTCGTTTTGTAAAGCCTTATGACTTTTGCTGCTTTCACAGCTTCACAGTGAAAGACCGAAACAGCCTGAACAATATACCAAACCTGCTCTAAAAGTATTGGTGTGAAACAAAGAGATGTAAATTGTCTTTGTGATAAAGCAACAAGCATTTTATTTTCATCAGATCGTGTTCTTCAGAGGGAATTGTCTCTGTTGCTATCAAGACTTAATTGTATTTTCCCCACTGGGGATCAATAAACAGTATAAAGCATAAATTAAGACGTTGTATTTGACCTGCTTTTAAAACTAATCGCCACTCAAATTCTTTTATCCCCTCTGCAATTCGACTTTTAAATGGATAAAATCTATTTTTGGATTATTATCTACTCGCCAGGGTGCGGGCCTCTATGTAGGCTTTTGAGCTGTTATGTACGTTGTTATGTATGTTATGTGTTGTCCGCAGCTCTTCTTAACTAAATTGCCTCTTGTGGGATTAATAAAGTTGTTGAATTAAAGAAGTTGAAAATAAGTAGTAAAAAATATATTTAGTAAATTGAAACTATATTGCCATCTTAAAAAAAAAGCAATGCAGATCAAATAAGACTGTACATAAATCATTTTAGTATTCTTTTTTTTAAGATGGCAATATAACTATCAGACACTAAAATAACGCAAAGATTATGGCTATTCTCCAACCATGTACTTTGTATGTACATGTCTGTGTAAAATACAGTACTTCTGAGACATTATACCTGGCCCTAACAAAAACAAACTAAAAATAAATATATGAAAACTGAAATCCAAATAAAACGGCAAACACGAAAAATGAAATCCAGAAGTCCAAACTAATGTAAAATGTCAGACTGTTATAACCTTGGTGTAGCCATCCTCAACCTGAGCCTTTCATAGTTTGCTGCTGCTGATAGATTTAGTCATGCTGCTCACTCATCTCTAGCATATATATATATATATATATATATATATCTATAGCAGATTGCTTTATTCCTCCCTGCCCCTTCTCTTTGTTTCCCAGGATGTGCTCCCAGGAACAGAGCTGAGGGTCTGGTACGGAGCTTTCTATGCCAAGAAGATGGAGAAGCCCATGCTTAAGCCGCCACTTCAAGCAGCACTTCCCCTAGGTAGGTGACATCACACAGCACTGATGCTGTTGGCATGGCAACAATGCCAGTTGTGTCTTTTATAGTTTTTTTTTCTCTCCGTTTTACACAGAGGTGACCCAGACCTCGGAAAACTGGAGCCCACGTGCCCCCAGTGGCGGAAGAAAACAATGCAGGTGAGATCACTCAAAACAGCCATCTCCTCCAGTTAGTACATCTTAGGAATGTCCTCTTCGTTCAGCAAGAAGGAAGCTAAATCCAGGGTCACGTCTGGGTCAGCTGTTTCTCTCCACCGTGAGTCCAACAGACTGTTGAAATGCTGCGCCATGGTTACACACTCTTGATTCCCTACTTCCGTCTGTTGACCACAGGCAACATGCCGAGTCATGGTGATGAGGTGAAGACGGCAACGGTGCCGTCGACCCACCGCCCCAAGACGAGCCTGGTCGGACCGGGAAGAGGGCCGGGCGGGGAAGGCCGGGCCGGGAGGCGAGCTAAGGGACGCAGGCCCGGAGCTACAGCTACCGCCGGCAAAAACAAAGGTGAGTGCCATATCCTGTTGAGATGAAGAGTATCCCCACCCCCCACCCCCCCATCACCATCCACCCAGACTAACATCAAGACAAGATGACACAGTAACTACAATATTCAAGACCATACACCAAAATAGCCAATAAACCAAAAAGACATATGTATAAATGAGAACACCATGATCCCACCATCCACTCCCAATAAGCTTAAGTACCTCTGTGCCATCACACAAGCCAACTCCAAATTTTCTTCCCTTCATTTATTCTTTTCACCCCTTCATTCTTCCATCCTCTTAAAAGAATCTTTCTGGCTGTCGTTAAACTAGTCTGGACACAGAGATGGAATTCTAATTGTCATATCATTCAGAAAAAGCAAAGGTGCTAGTGGTCGCATTTCACACTGCAAATACCTTTTTTCACCTTTTTTCCTCCACTCGATCTCACTGTCACTCTGTCTTCATACAAGTGTAGCACAGAACTCTGAACAAGCTGCGACAGGTTCAGGTACATTCTGCCGAGGTTGATGGATAGCATTCCTTAAAAAAAAAGATTGGCAAATATCTAACTGAGGTAGTAGGAGATGGAGCAGCTTGGTGGAAGGTGAATGGACTTCTTCTCGTAGTGCAGAATTAGCCAATCTAATATTGGTCACAGACAACAGCTTCATGTCTTTATTATTTTAGCTATGGATGCCAGGGATGGCGTGTCTGTTTGGTCCAGACTGAAATATGGATAACATTTCATACAGACATGCAAACCCGATCCTCAAGGGATTAATCCTGCTGGCTTTGGTGATCCTACTCAATAGTTCACTTTGTCGTAGGGCTGTGCAATTAATCAAAATTGTAATCACGATTACATTTTTGGTCCCCAATTATCACACAAACATAATAATCGAGAGAAACAATTATTATGCTCATTTACGTCTTGCAAGTAAGTCTTTTTTTGTTCTGGATGAAAAGTTTTCAAATGTGAAAATTATGAAGGGAAATTTCATAAGGTTAAGGTGTTTTCACTGTTGATTTGTTTCAGTTTTATTTGAGTTTGATAAATGCAAATAAATAATCGTGATTTCAATAATGACCAAAAAAACTAAGTGATTAAGATCTTTTCCTAATTTGTCGTTTATGACCGAATATCTGCATAACTAACAGAATATCTGCATAACTAACAGAATACCTGCATAACTAACAGAATACCTGCATAACTATCAGAATACCTGCATAACTAACAGAATACCTGCATAACTAACAGAATACCTGCAGAACTAACATAACAGCATACCTGCATAACTAACAGAATACTTGCATAACTAACATAACAGAATACCTGCATAACTAACATAACAGAATACCTGCATAACTAACAGAATACCTGCATAACTAACATAACAGAATACCTGCATAACTAACAGAATACCTGCATAACTATCAGAATACCTGCATAACTAACAGAATACCTGCATAACTAACATAACAGAATACCTGCATAACTAACATAACAGAATACCTGCATAACTAACAGAATACCTGCATAACTAACATATCAGAATACCTGCATAACTAACAGAATACCTGCATAACTAACAGAATACCTGCATAACTATCAGAATACCTGCATAACTAACAGAATACCTGCAGAACTAACAGAATACCTGCAGAACTAACAGAATACCTGCAGAACTAACAGAATACCTGCAGAACTAACAGAATACCTGCAGAACTAACAGAATACCTGCAGAACTAACAGAATACCTGCAGAACTAACAGAATACCTGCAGAACTAACAGAATACCTGCAGAACTAACAGAATACCTGCATAACTAACAGAATACTTGCATAACTAACATAACAGAATACCTGCATAACTATCAGAATACCTGCATAACTAACAGAATACCTGCATAACTAACAGAATACCTGCATAACTAACAGAACAGAATACCTGCATAACTAACAGAATACCTGCATAACTAACAGAATACCTGCATAACTAACAGAATACCTGCATAACTAACAGAATACCTGCATAACTAACAGAATACCTGCATAACTAACAGAATACCTGCATAACTATCAGAATACCTGCATAACTATCAGAATACCTGCATAACTAACAGAATACCTGCATAACTAACAGAATACCTGCATAACTAACAGAATACCTGCATAACTATCAGAATACCTGCATAACTATCAGAATACCTGCATAGCATAACAGAATACCTGCATAGCATAACAGAATACCTGCATAGCATAACAGAATACCTGCATAACATAACAGAATACCTGCATAACATAACAGAATACCTGCATAACTATCAGAATACCTGCATAACTAACAGAATACCAAAGGTTAGCATGCTAGCATACTAAATAATACCTGCTAAACATCAGCATGTTAGCATTTTCATCATGAGTAGCCCATGTTAAAGGGATAATTCACATTCACCAGAGTGACAGCACGGACGGGGGCAGCAGCTAAACAGATGATATGCACATAAAAAGGACCACCTAAAACAAACAATATCTGTTGATGTGTACATCATGCTATGTTTAAAATATTTTACCTTGCTGTGAGACCGCCCTGCCGCCCCCATCAGCAGCACATTACAGCTAATGTGTCAGTACTCCTGCCTAATTCTCCAAACTGGGGGCGCGCCAACGCCATCTACTGCAGCTAACACACTGACTCTGAGAAGTGGCTCATACAACGCTACTTCAACATATCCCTTTAACATGTACTTTGGTTAGCATTTAGCCCAAAGTACTGCTGTGCTTAAGTACAGCCTTACACAGCTGCTAACATGGCTGGTGTCAATATAGTTTTTCTATGCATTTTAATTTATAGTTAGAATTTAATTTATGGCTCACCATGGACTGTGTTATATTTACTGTCATTATAAAGAATAAAGTTTCTGGTTCAACTGTAAAATATCATCTCCATAAAATACAGTATCTTCAGTAACCACATTTAAGGTCCGTGGCAAAACTGTTTATGTTTAAAGAAAAGAGGATTTCTGTCGACGTTTATTTATTGTTATTAGATTTGTGGTTGACGTTGGATTGCTGATGTGTGCAGATGTGAAGCCCTCGGTGGAGAGCTCCAAGCCGGCGGCCCCAGAGGCTGCAGCAGCAGGGAGCAGCAGCCTGCGGAGCACCGCTGACGGAGGGTCCGTCCCAAAGAGACACAAAGCCAGAGAGCACAAGAGGGTCTACCGCTGCTCCCTCTGCAACAAGGTCTTCCAGAACAGCAGCAACCTCAACAGACATATCCGGTCGCATGGTACGGCAAGATTAGCCTGTCGAGGAGCTACCTTTGGCTTTTCAAAGCACCGTTACGTTAAATAGAAACAGAATAGAAGGAAGATAGAAACAATATAATAAGAATAACAGGGTTTTTGGAGAGGTGACCCCGCACAGCAGTAACCATGATTGACTTCGTACATTAAGAGTCTGTCTTACCTTATTTCATAGAAGTCTATGCATTGACCTGTCATTTTTTGACAGTTTAATACACGAGAATGGAGTAAATAAAACCCCAATTAACAAAACTGTTTAAAAAATCCTAGTATTGTTTAAATATATCACCGGCAGAGTCCGGTACAGTCCTACTCTGAAGATAAAACTGAGATCAGCTCTCATATTTAAGTTAATGTTCTTCTTGTTCAACAGCTGGTCAATTGCTCTTCAACACATTCGGAGAGGATTTGGATTGCTATTTTTATTCTCAGTTCTTATCATTTAGGCGCTGGCTGAAACCTCTTGCCAAAATCCCTCTATGCAGGAAAACCCCTGAATAAAAGAAATTATATTAAAGGAACACGCAGATTTATTGGGACTTTAACTCATTCACCGTATCCCCCCGAGTTAGATAAGTTCATACATACCCTTCTCATCTCTGTGCGTGTCGTAACTCTGTCTGACACCCCGCTAGCCTAGCTTAGCACACATGCTGGAGGTAACTGGTTCCAACTAACCTAGCTTAGCACAGATCCTGGAGGTAACTGGTTCCAACTAACCTAGCTTAGCACAGATCCTGGAGGTAACTGGTTCCAACTAGCCTAGCTTAGCACAGATCCTGGAGGTAACTGGTTCCAACTAGCCTAGCTTAGCACAGATCCTGGAGGTAACTGGTTCCAACTAGCCTAGCTTAGCACAGATCCTGGAGGTAACTGGTTCCAACTAGCCTAGCTTTGCACAGATCCTGGAGGTAACTGGTTCCAACTAGCCTGGCTTAGCACAGATCCTGGAGGTAACTTGTTCCAACTAGCCTAGCTTAGCACAGATCCTGGAGGTAACTGGTTCCAACTAGCCTAGCTTTGCACAGATCCTGGAGGTAACTGGTTCCAACTAACCTAGCTTAGCACAGATCCTGGAGGTAACTGGTTCCAACTAGCCTAGCTTAGCACAGATCCTGGAGGTAACTGGTTCCAACTAACCTAGCTTAGCACAGATCCTGGAGGTAACTGGTTCCAACTAGCCTAGCTTAGCACAGATCCCGGCGGTAACTGGCTCCAACTAACCTACCGCTCCCAATAAGTGGCAACATAACGCCAACATGTTCCTATTTACACGTTGGGATTTGTATAGTCCCAGCGTGGACAAATGACAAGGTCACATGACACACAGCCATCTTCTAACTGTACACATACTGGGAACTATTTTCAACAGCAGGCGAAGCACTGCTACTTCTGCTACTTGGGCGGAGTGATTTGCTCGCAGCACCTGAGAAGCCTCTTGGTGAAGAGCAGAGAGTTGGCCTGGAGTTCGCTTCGTCTGAGTAATAATCACTCCGCCCAAGTAGCAGTGTGTGGGACCTGAACCTAACACAGTGCTTTGCCTCCTGAGAATAGTGAGATATGGGGAATAAGCTAAAGTCCCACTAAGTCTGCGTGTTCCTTTTTAATATGTACACTATCAACACTACTATTACAGTATATACAGACAGTAAAAAATCAACGGCTGGATATTGTATGGATATTATATATTGGAGTATTAAGGAATCCCTTCTTGAATATTCTCCCAGGTGATAAGCTGTTCAAATGTGATGAGTGTGACAAGTTGTTCAGCCGCAAGGAGAGTCTAAAGCAGCACATCTCTTACAAGCACAGCAAGAACATGGTGAGTAAGACTCCAAGCTGTTAGCTCACGAGAGTTTCCTTTCCCTGCTAAACTAGTGTGTTGATGTGTCTTCTTCTCACCAGCCTGACCAGGACTACAAATATAAATGCAACACGTGTGAGAAATCCTTTCGCCTGGAAAATGCCTTAAAGTTCCACAACTGTCGGACAGGTAGGATAGGTGTTTGTTTTTCTTTGAATATGAAGTTTTTTCCTCACAGCTACCCCGCATCACACACAGTTGCATAGAATAAGACGTATGAGATCACACCAAGTGTAATGAATTCCACCTTCTTCTCTCCAGACGACAAGACGTTCCAGTGCGACATCTGCTCGCGGTTTTTCTCCACCAACAGTAACCTTTCCAAGCACAAGAAGAAGCACGGCGAGAAGCTCTACTCCTGTGAAATCTGCAACAAGATGTTCTACCGCAAAGACGTGATGCAGGAGCACCACAGGAGGCACGGTGTGGGTGAGGCTACTTTTACACTGCTACCTTTTTAGTTTAAAAAAGGAATATGTTTCGCTGTAGTTCCACCTCGCATTCCCCCTGCTCTGGTGTTTCAGGGCCCCTAAACCGGGTCGTGGCGTCTAGTTCTCTGAGGATAAGCTACTACAATACCATGGCAACTACTAGCAACGGGAGTGCAGCAGCGCGTATTCGCTGCCACCTATTTATGGCCAGTATAGGAGAAAGTTGATGAAATAAGCGGTTTGGGCATGTTAGTCTAAACGGATATTCATGTGTGCACAGAGATTGCGTTTCGCTCAAACTCTTGCTTAAAAACCAAATCTTAGCAATGTGAATGTAGCCTGAGTCCCACAAGAGCAGAGAGCAAGGCTTCATCAGGTTTAGTTTTCAGAAAGGGCCACCGGGAGTTTTTTTTAGTGATCCCTTTTTATATTCAATTCAATATTCAGTTTGTTCAATAAAAGAATGTTAGAAATGATTTCCTATTTAACAAGTTCTAATTTAGCAGAATGCCGAAAGCTTTGCTGAACTATAACCCAAATGCATCTGGACAGGGCCAAAGCACATGAAGAAAGAGGATCTGGAGGCCAACGGAGAAGAGGGGAGCAGGTACAGGAAGGAGCCGTCCCCCTGTCCCATCTGTGGCAAGGTAAGTCCTAATAATGTCACTCATGACAGCAGGTCAAAAGAACAAAACGGAAGTGCTTCCTGGAGGATTCAGGCGTACTGTGGGGCTTCAGAAGTGTGAGTGTGTTTGTGTGCCCAGGTGTTCTCCTGCAGGAGCAACATGAACAAGCATCTCCTGACTCACGGCGATAAGAAGTACACCTGTGAAATCTGCGCTCGCAAGTTCTTCCGCGTGGACGTCCTCCGAGATCACATTCACGTTCACTTCAAGGTGAGACGGTTCAGTTTCACTAATCCTCAAAGGATCTAAGTACATTTACTCCAGTACAGGGCTTAGGTACTATTTTGAGATACTTTATTTAAGTAGTATTTCTGCTACTTTCTAAGAGTACTTAGAAAGCAGACTTTTTTGACTGCAGGACTTTTCCTTGTAACAGTAGTTCCATACAGTGATATTAAGCACAAGATCTGAGTACTTCTTGCACCACTGCATATTTCAAATTTGACTACTAAATAAAAACAAGTTGTTTCCCACCTAATACTCAGTCCATGCGACCTTTAATGACAGCAGTGTATCCTCCTTCCAACACAGGGAATTTGATTGATAAAGGTAATCTCAGGCAAAAAAAACAAAAGATCAGAACATTCATTAAAATGTTTAATACTATTTGTGCAGCATAGACTAAATCTCTGGGATGTGGTCATTGATTATTGCATTTCAAACATGTTTTGCCTCTAAAATATTGCTAAAACCTAGTACTTCTGTAAGATCCTCTTCTGCATAACCAAGATATAACCCTGGGCCTGCATATGCGCTGAACTAAAGACCTCCTGTGGTCCATTCGGTGTCCAGGTACAGCTACTCTGACACTTGAAGTTCACAGCGTTCATGCAGCCAATGAAAGTGCAATGTAACCTGTGGTGTAGTTCTACCCATAGAAATAAATCTTTATGGTCCCACCATAACGTTAATGTAGCATGTGTGTCTGAAACAGGGAAAATAAATGAATACTGGCTTCTATCAAAGAAGATGAAACAGGATGGTTAGATGGTTGTTCTCAACTAAAGCTAGGACTCCCAAACATTTCAAACTTCCCTTTATTAATCATACCACACCCACAATCACCTAGCTGTCAAACAAAATCAGTGGATCAGAACTATAACCAAAATATGGGAAGTCTTGAAATAATAACTGAATATATTTTGGCTCCTACACGTGGATGTATGTAGGGTTAGCCCTTCCAGGCTGTAGAGGAAGAGTAGTGATGTATTCCTTCAACGGGGGGGCAGGGGTCTTGTTTTTTAGCCATGCTAGGAGCATTGCCATTGATAAACCTTAAATGGTCCATGTTAATTGAAGTAGTAGATGTCACTATGGTTCTCGAATAGCACCTTAGATCATACATGTTTCAGTACATTTGGCTTGGACACCGTGTCTGGATGTCAGCTGTCGTTGAGCTGAATCATTTTTTGAGGGTTGTGTTTGTTCCAGGACATAGCCTTAATGGACGAGCAGGAGAGGGAGGCCTTTATCAACAAGATTGGCATTTCAGCAGACGACAGCGATGAAACGGACGACGACGAAGAGGAAAACGATCCCGAGCACCACAAGTACAACTGCAAGAAATGCCAAGTAAGCTTTGGCCTGGAGATGACCTGCAGACTCCCACACACTTTAACTCTCTTTTTTATCTTACTCACTTGTAATGATATCCAAACAATTCAGCGAGTTGAAGCACATTTTTAGGTAAAAAAACCATGTTTTGTCTCATCTCCCCAGTCATCTTGAGCAGAGTGTTCATTGAACAAGGCCATCTGATTCCTATGGCTAAGAGCAGATAGGCGCGTAGTCTGTATCGATGGCCCTTCATTCACCAATAGTTGGATAGTTCTCCCTCACTTTCCGCTCTCTTTGAGTTAACTTTGAACTCCGGTCCCATCATGCAACATTAACGTCTGAGCAACGTTACAGGCTGAAAATGTCAAGTTTTGAAGAAAATGTGGGTGGTGCAACAAGGCAGGCCCGCTTAATTATTTTGTGGAATGACTGTAAAGATTTACAAAAAATATGAATGTGTCATTTTTATTTTGCGGGGTGTAAATGTTCTACCAAAACTAAAAAACCTTCCAGAGACTGTTCAGCAGTTCTGCATCCGCAGCTTAGCACCGCCGAGGTCTGGCAACGCTAGACTAATTATCAGCACATAGCTTGGTTTTTCACTGACACTCACCAAATTCCTGAGCTCCCTATTTCTGTGTCTCTAGCTGTCATTTGCGAAGGGCAAAGAGTACCTGAGGCACATCATGGAACAGCACAAGGAGAGGGGCTACGGCTGCGGGATCTGTAACCGACGCTTCGCACTGAAGGCCACGTACAATGCTCACCTGGTGATCCACAGAGAGCAGCTGCCTGACCCCGCAGTGCAGAAGTAAGCACAAAAACATATTCTACGGCTCATTTTTGGTTGTGGTCTTTATGTTTGCTTAGCCTTGTCCAATCAAGGCTGAGTTAATGGATAGTATACTGGGTATATGACAAAACACTACAGACGCTATTTAGAAGTGTGCTGATGAGGAGAGTCTCTGTGAAAGCCTTTTTTTCATTCCTGAGATGCAGATAAAGAGAAGCAGATGTGTTGGAGTATGCATTTGAATGCATCTGCAACTAAATATAAGGAAGGGTTGCTGATCAGGTGTACACTGAGGCTACATCTACACTTCTGCATTTTGGTTTAAAAAATGTATTTCTTTTGCGATGTTTACACCTAGGGTCCACACTACTCCGGCAATTCCAAGCCCCTTAAACAGAGACGTTTTTTTAGTTGTAAATCTTTTTATAAGTATAAGTTTTCCACTTACACATCAATGATTTTCAACCGCAGAGTAAGATCAGACAATGTGCATCGCGTTTACACCGGCGTGCGTGTGCGTGTGAATGAACAGACGTGAATATGGATGGAGATTTGTTCTGCTACTGGAGCTAAAACTTTTGTGTGGGCAGGGATTGTTTTTGTCTCTAAGTGCCGCTTAGAAATTACAACTGAGAGGTGAAGCCTAAGAGTATTGAGAAAGTTCATGTCAGGATGTATATTAGCTCAATGTACACTGTAGCTAAAAGCATATGGTCTGTAATCCTTTCCAATCTGCTCATCTGTCCTAAAAGGTACATCCATCCTTGTGAAATTTGTGGCCGAATCTTCAATAGTATTGGTAACCTGGAAAGGCACAAGATCATCCACACTGGTGAGCACCAGCCTGAGATCAAATGTTTGTGTGTGATCGTGGACCAGTTAATGTAGACGTTGTTCAGGTAGGGTCAAGTGATATATTTGGTATTACAACATGCAACAGAAGTTACACACAGAGACACAAGATTACAACACAGACAAGTGAGTGTTTTAGGGTTTTTATAGTAAACTAACATGAGCAGTGGAAAATATCTTTAACGAACACTACAAAATCAAAAGACTAAACCCTTCTAGAAAAACGAAGCTGAAACTACACTGCCAGGTTAAAACATATAATAATATATTACTAATAATACATTACTAACTCTCTGACACTGATCCACAGAAACTGACATATGACATGAGACGGCGCTGTGCCGCATCAGACACTGAAGGCATGCAAAGATGGAACATTCAACATCACGTATTTTGTGTGTACATGTAGCTACACACGGGTACTCCTGAGACATTATACCTGGCCCTGACGACGAAAACAAACTAAAACTGCTGTAAAGCTAAATATATCAAAGCTAAACTTTCTCGAAAAACTGAAACTAAACCTTTTGGCTAGCAGACACATTCTGCAAACTAAAATGAAAAGTCAAAACTAAAATAAAATGGAGAAAAAAAAGTCGTTCTAAACTATTACGATGATGTTGTCATCCAGGGGTGAAGAGCCACGGCTGTGATAAGTGTGGCAAATCTTTTGCAAGAAAGGACATGCTGAAGGAGCACCTGAGGGTCCACGATGACATCCGGGACTTCCTGTGTGCAGAGTGTGGGAAAGGTCAGCTGCTCAGGCTGCTGCCCAGGCTGCTGCTGCCCAGGCTGCTCAGGCTGCGGCATCATCACATGTCTAATTACCTTTTTCTCACCATGTAAACGGCACGATCAATACACAACATCTGACGTTTGGATCGTCTCCATGTTGACTAGATCTCTTCCTGTGCAGGCATGAAGACCAAGCACGCTCTGAGGCACCACATGAAGCTTCACAAGGGCATCAAAGAGTACGAGTGCAAGGAGTGTAACCGCAAGTTTGCCCAGAAGGTCAACATGCTGAAGCACTACAAGAGACATACAGGTCAGTCCAAATGTGTGTTACTGATTCACAAAAGGTGTAAGAAGATCCAGACCTTAAACAGACGTAGACATGTGATCGCTGCATGTGCATTTTCACGTGATGTTGACAGTGCAATCTTCACAGAAAGCACTTCAAGTTACTGTAGGTTTTATTGGTTTTGCCCACAGGTATAAAGGACTTCATGTGTGAGCTGTGTGGAAAGACGTTCAGTGAGAGGACGACTCTAGAAACGCACAAACTCATCCACACAGGCAAGTGGCTCATGTCAGGCCATGATGATAAAAAAAATTAAAAAAACAGTTGCAAGACATTTACAAGCTAA
>JABXJD010001817.1:27500-37500 GCA_013375575.1 Percina caprodes
AATCTTCTGTTGAATTACACCACAGTCGCCGCAAATATTGCAGGAGACCTACTGGAGCCCGCATGAATCCAAGATTCACCCAGAAAACAGTGAAGTTTGGTGGTGGAAAAATCATGGTCTGGGGTTACATCCAGTATGGGGGTGTGCGAGAGATCTGCAGGGTGGAAGGCAACATCAATAGTCTCAAATACCAAGAAATCTTAGCTACCTCTTATATTCCCAACCATAAAAGAGGCCAAATTCTGCAGCAGGATGGTGCTCCATCGCATACTTCCATCTCCACTTCAAAGTTCCTCAAGGCAAAGAAGATCAAGATGCTCCAGGATTGGCCAGCCCAGTCACCAGACATGAACATCATTGAGCATATGTGGGGTAGGATGAAAGAGGAAGCATGGAAGAGGAAACCAAGAATATTGATGAACTCTGGGAGGCATGCAAGACTGCTTTCCTAGCTATTCCTGATGACTTCATCAATACATTGTATGAATCCTTGCCGAACCGCATGGATGCAGTCCTTCAAGCTCATGGAAGTCATACAAGATATTAAATTTGGATCTCACAGCACCACTATTTAATTTGCTGACATATTTTAGTATTTGTAGTAAATTTGTTCAATTTCTGTATAGGCGACAAAACTTTTGTCTTGCCAAAATTTGACCTTTCTGTCTTGTTTAAATGATAAATCTTTTTTCAGTGAAACTAATTTATTTCAGTGCATTGAGCATCATTTGGGAGGGTTTTAGCTTTTCATATGAGCTATTTCTTACACCAATTGATTAATTAAAAGTAAAGTTAATAGCAGGTGTTTCTACAAAATAGATAAGCGACAAGACTTTTGTCAGGGACTGTATATCTGTACATGTATATATGTGTATATGTATGCATGTGTGTGTATATATGTATGTATGTATGTATGTATGCATGTGTATATATGTATGTGTGTCTATGTATATATGTATGTATGTGTATATATGTGTATATATATATATATATATAGATAGATAGATAGATAGATAGATAGATAGTCTCATAAAATAATCACGATCCACCTGATTTTTGATTCTTTTCCCCTTACATATACACGCGGTGTTTCTCCTTCCTCCCCAGTCCACTCTTATCCTGGATAAAGACGACATGGCTCAGGAGAGGCCCAGCCGGCCACCCCGGCACCCCAAGAAGAAGCAGAGAATCCCAGCTGAGCCGGAGCTTTCTGAGTCGGACGAATACGTGGACTTCCCCGAGCCGAGGCACGAGCCCATGACAGAATTCAGCGCTGTCATCGTCGGCGACGAGCATGAGACCAGCTCCGCTGTGCAGAGTATCCAACAGGTACATATCAAGATTTTGACTATTGTTTTATTGTCATAGTAACATGTCCAATCTCTTTTATCTTTTCTTTTCCAAAGACCACAAGAAATTCACTGAAGAGAGACGGCAGCTAATCACATCCTGCTTATGGCCAGCACTATACATATGGATGGATGGATGGATAGATGGATAGATGGATAGATGGATGGATGGATGGATGGATACTATTTGTTGTAAAATGATGCTGCTACCACCATTCTGACTCTGTATTTCTGGGAGCTTTACTTTCTTTCTGTTGTTTTGTCCATTGTGGTTAAGAGCTATAAGATGTGATAATTTATTTAAAATCTCAACAAAGTGGAATAAAATGTCCCTTGAAAAGGGTAATCATTAAATAAAACCTAAGTCAGTTTCAAATGTAACAACTCTTGTAAATTTACAAATGATGTCATAACATCACATTAAACAGCAACTTATGACTCTATATACATATTTATATTTCCATATTAAACAGTATATGATGACGACCACATATTAACAAATACAGTAAAACTGCTGAGAAAGAAAGGGGGGAAATAAATCATAGAAGAATTAACAAAATAATTATAATGATTACATTATTTTTTTTAAAGGAGGAATGTTATAATTCAAATTATTTTTATATTTATATTATATATACTGTATATAACTTAATATTAAATTATCAACAAAAGGTGTTACATCCCACATTAAGTCATAATGTGACGTTATGACAAGATTTATTTTATGTATGTATATATAAATGTATAAAATAATATATGATCTGACCTGCTGCTGTTCCAGGTGGTGGTCCTGACCGACCCCGGCACTCCGTCAGCTTCCTCCCCCAGCAGTTCGGGGTTGACCAACATCACGGTCACGCCCATCACCAGCCACGCCCCCGCGCAGTTCACCAGCCTACAGCCCGTGGCCATGGGCCAGCTGACTGCCAGCGACCGGCCCCTCACCCTGGACAACTCCATCCTCACCGTGACCTTCGACGCCGTCAGCGGCTCAGCCATGCTCCACAACCGGCCGACTGAACTCGTCCCGGAGACAGTGGGTCCCGGCAGGGGCGCAGCACCCCAGTCGGTCGCCCACTTCATCAACGTCACGACTCTGGTCAACCCCATGGGCCACCAGCTGGATGCGCCGACTCTGTCCTGGAGGCCTGTATCGGCAGCTGAAGGCAGCCAGGTCACCCCCGTGGTGGAAGGGGCTCAGAGGGAGAGTCAGGAGGCTCAGAGTCAGGGCCCAGAGCCGGGCCAGCCCATCCAGAGCCAGCCGCCCCTCCCGCAGCAGCAACAGCAACATAGCGGCTCTGCACAGCAGATGTTCAGCTACTAGAGCAGAGACCAGAGGTGCTGGTCACCTCACACTCACACATTGTAATATAGTAGAGTAGATTTTATCTTTATCTGGAACCGCCTGTCACCCTGATGCCTCTCCAGCCCCATGGAAGTGAATGAAATTGTAAAGATTTTTTTCTTTTCTTTTTTTATACTGACAAAACACAGTGTTTGTTAATAATTAACATCATAATTAAAAAAAAAAAACAGAGAGCGAGATGGCACATTTACCCAAAATTAGTGACATTCCTCTGGAAGATTTAAATTTCAAACCAAAGCAACATGTTGAATATTCAAATGCCTTACTGTTAAAAGCATGCATGCTTTCAAGATGAATCTGCTGCTCAAAGAAGTTGATGGAAACGTACCAACCTGAAAAAGAGGACAGTTTAAGTGGAAACGCTTCTGCCAGGTTATGAGACGGGAGGTAATGGTTGGCATATTCCTTTAAAGTGGCTCAAAAGTTATTTTTTGAATGCTGTAATTATTGAACTGTTGGGGAAAAAAATACTGACATTTTTTTGTACTGTAATTTTTAAACAAAATACCTCTTTGAAATGGTTGTTCTTTTTATTTGTCTGCATATCAATTTAGTGTGGGTGGTCAACAGGGATAACTGCCCTCAGCAGCCAGCAAACCTTCTTCGGCTAGCACCTGACCTGGATCTCCTCAGATCTCAGACCAGCGAGCCTAGTAGTCCTCCAGTCAGCTGATGACTTCTCTGCAAACAGGTGTGTGTGTGTGTGTGCGTGCGTGTGTGTGTGTGTGTGTGTGTGTCAAAACCGATCACGTTGTGAATCAAAACTTCCCGTCCAGACGTACACGAAGAATGAGCCAGCACATTCTCGTTTCCTTTAAAGTAGGAGAAATAGACTAAAATTAGTGAGCAACACCATGGAAGAAACACATTTATAAATATGTTGAAGAGTAAAAATACTAAAAAGAAAAAGTTCTGTTTCTTAGAACCAAATCAACATCGCGTTTTCATATGTGAAAGAAAATTAAAAAATCGTATGCATCGTTACTGGAGCGACATAAAATGCATTTTGAATTTGCTTCTTTAACTTTGTTATTTGCAAATCAGCAATTCATTGTCTTGCTTTGACATGAATATGTATCATCATCTTCTAAAGTCATGACAAAGTATTTTTTTTTTTTTCCCCAAATTAAAAACAAGGTGACTCAGAAAACCATCAAATTCTCTGGTTTTATATTCTATTATTATAGTCTTCCTTCTCTGTAAGGGAATACACAAAAGTGAAGTTGTAAATATTTAGAGAAATATGTATTAGGGGTGTCATATTCTGTTCCTAAGTTAATAAATGACTTATGCTGGATTCCCTTACAGAACAATGTACAGAGCTGGCCATTTACATAAATTGATCATATTTCCTATCAACTGTTTTGATATTGATTTCTTGTCACGTTTGATATGAATATAAGAAACATTAACAACTGAACCTGAAGAGCTTTTATTCTACAAATTTGAATGTAAGGTAAAGGTACTTTATTGTCACATGCAAATACTGTACATGTAGCAAAATTTATTGTCTGCATTTGACCCCTCCCTCAATGGAGAGTGGGCAGCCAATCACAGCGCCCGGGGACCAACTCCAGATCTGAGCCAGTGCCTTGATCAAGGGCCCTGACTGGAGAACATAGTACATGTTTTTATGTCAATTCCTTCGTCCTTTACCGACAGTAGAGTGTTTAGGTTCTGTAAACGTTGGGGGGGTAAAGGTATGGACATGTGGAGGATTGTACAGGAGACAGATATTTAAATATGAATTAAAGGCACAGGGTACAAGTTGTAGAGACAAACATAAAAACATTAAGCATTAAGTGATGGTGTTGAAGTAAGACTTTGGGGAATGAGAGTATTTTATAGAAATACTAAAGATAATATTTTGGTATTTTTATAATTAGACCAGTCCAAAAGAAAGCCACCAGCCGCAATATGATGGATAAACTGGTCCAGAATATGTCACCAAATCATAAACCTTGACTAGACTTCAGATACAGTATTAGAGGACCACTAAGGTCTATATAAAACAGACTTCAGATACAGTATTAGGGGACCACTAAGGTCTATATAAAAGAGACTTCAGATACAGTATTAGGGGACCTCCAAGGTCTATATAAAGAGACTTCAGATACAGTATTAGGGGACCACTAAGGTCTATATAAAAGAGACTTCAGATACAGTATTAGGGGACCACTAAGGTCTATATAAAAGAGACTTCAGATACAGTATTAGGGACCACTAAGGTCTATATAAAAGAGACTTCAGATACAGTATTAGGGACCACTAAGGTCTATATAAAAGAGACTTCAGATACAGTATTAGGGACCACTAAGGTCTATATAAAAGAGACTTCAGATACAGTATTAGGGGACCACTAAGGTCTATATAAAAGAGACTTCAGATACAGTATTAGGGGACCACTAAGGTCTATATAAAGAGACTTCAGATACAGTATTAGGCGACCACTAAGGTCTATATAAAAGAGACTTCAGATACAGTGTTAGGGGACCACTAAGGTCTATACAAAAGAGACTTCAGATACAGTATTAGGGACCACTAAGGTCTATATAAAAGAGACTTCAGATACAGTCTTAGGGAACCACTAAGGTCTATATAAAAGAGACTTCAGATACAGTATTAGGGGACCACTAAGGTCTATATAAAAGAGACTTCAGATACAGTATTAGGGACCACTAAGGTCTATATAAAAGCATCCAAAGAGCTCCATGTCATGGGACCTTTAAGCACCGAGCTAACTGCTTTTATATGAAATGTCCAGTAGATGTCGGTAAAGTCTAGCAACATCTCCTAGAGCAGCACACAGGATAAAATGTAAGTGTTAATAGTTTTAAATATTCAAAATGACTTTAAATGAATTACTTAATATTTATTTTCCTACTAAGACCAACCAGTACTCTCAAACAGTGAAAATTAAACCAGGCCTTCGAAATGAGATTATCAAAATTTAGGACAAAATATAAAATCCCCTTACAGTATCAGTTGTACAATCATAAACAGCCATCACACTCTACATTTACTGAACATCAGCAGCGGCATTATTATAAATCATTTGTATGGCCACGTGCTTACAACAAGTCCTGAGGGAACAGAGTGAATGATGGGAAGAACCCAATTCACTGGAAGGGGGGTGGAGTTGGAATAATAAGCCAGCACATACCTGAGCTGCATGCTGCTACAAGCTGAGACTTGCTGTATGATATTCTTAAAAAAAAAATAATATAAGATACTGATTGTGGTTATTTGATTTGACTGATGTTATCAGTTAGTTTGATTAATAATTTAGCCACAAACCTTCACCTAGTGTTCACTGTTGCTGTCAGATGAGTACAGCTCAAAACAAAGAGGAAAAGTGGATGGTCCTGATTTATTTGAATGTCTTCGATCAGCTGATTTAAGTAACACCATCAAACGCTCCTCTTTCATGCTAATGATCAAGAAATGGAATGCCGCCCCAGAAGACACATTTACACTTTACTCGGGGAGGGTCACGTGTCAGCCAGCAGCCTCGGGGGGGACAGACGCTGATCTGTGCTGCAGTGACAGGGCCAGCAGCCTGAAATGAAGCCTAGTTCCTCACGGATATAAGATCTGCTTATTGTCTGATGACATATTTACACTCAGTGTTTATACCTGGTCCTTCCAGTTTTCTGCTAAACCTGGGCAGCAGGGTGGAGTAGGCTGATATTATGAGATCATGTGTTGTGTGAGGTAAATAGAGAGGCAGGCTTTACGGTTCCTGATCATCAGAACGCAAACAACACTACAGATTCACGAATTATGTTTGTGGAGATGCATTCAATCATATTTTATTGTCTCTTATGCCCAGAATAAACAAAGGGTAAGAGGAGGTTATGCCCAAAAGCCCCAATTTGTACGTAGACTGTTCTCTACTTTCAGTCCGAATATGTTGACAGGTCCAGCTGAATAAAATAAGAACCCAGGCCTAGAAACAAACAGTGGATTTAAAAAAAAAAGTGGTCATCACATAACCTAGAAATTAAAAAGCAATCCTTAAGGGATTGAATGAAACTCCTAAGGGGTGAGGTGCGGTCAGAGGAAAGGTAGTCTGAATTGTTAAAGGGGAGCTAAAGAGGATTTTTTAAAAACGTTTTCTCATCATAGATGAATCCCAGCCCTTTGACTCATGCGTCATTTAATTGATTTGATGGATAGTCAGACCTTTGATCTCAAGTCAGGCTAAGCTGAAATTGGGAATCTCTTTGGTCCAAGAGAAGCTGCGAAGTTGCTGCCTGTGTTGCTAATTTGTTGGCTTTCAAAACTGGCCGTAATATTCCCCATTTTGTTATGTTTGCATAGTAGTTGGGGCGTAGGGTCCAAGAATATCATTAAAACTGGTCTTTTTGTTAATGAAACATAAGATTCAACCCCGCTTCCCACCCCATTTTTTTTTTACAGTCCCTAAGGCTAAGGGTTATAGCCTAACAATCTCTAAGAGGCCGACGTAATGATCTTTAAAAGGTATGAGTAACATTTTCTGACAGTTATTAAGGCCTACTTTTGACATCTGCTGTATTCAGGGGTCTATGGATTGTGTGTATTTATGTCAGCTTATAAAAGGCTGGTTTTTATCTTAACTACACCTTTTGTGATTTTAAAAAAATGAATAAGTTCCAGTCTCCCACCAGAGGGCGCAGCCTCGTGGCTGCTCTCCTCTTTCTGACCCTGAACTGAACTTAATGTTCTACAAACAAACTTTATTCTCTGCTTTTCATGGCAGAAAGCTTGGGTCTGTAAGGCCTCTGGAAAACAACTGGACATTGTTGCAGTGTATTGCCTTGTGGCGTGTCTTGTTAAATCTTTCCATCTCCTCCCTGTGTTTCAAAACCAGGAAGTGGTGTCACAGCAGCAGGCCCAACCCCTCTTTTCACCTGAAGAGAAGGAGGGGCCCCACTGTGCTTGACAAGGGGGAAAAACAAGGAAGAGCTCACACAGGCAGGCAGTTCAGTGTGTCTGTTCACTTGCCCAGATTGTGCCTTGGAGACGAATGAAAAAAGAGTTTACCCTGCTGGTGGGTTCCTCAACACGGATATGAATGTCCCGGATTCTCCACATGGGAATATGGGGCTGTTAAGGACCTTTGATTCCTCTGAGTTTGGCAGCTGGGAGAAAATAGGCTCAGGTGGATTTGGACAAGTATACAAAGTCCGGCACGTACAGTGGAAAACATGTCTGGCGATCAAGTGCCCTCCCTGCCTTCATATGGACGATAAGTAAGTTACATCTGTTGAGCCACTTGCATGGACTATCTTCAAACTGATAACCTATATGTAAAGTCATATGAAGTTTGGTATAAAGCAATGCTCCTGTAGAAGCTCTGACCTACTTTGGATATTTCTTTACTTCTGTATTTGGTCCTACCAGATGTACAAACCTGTCTTTACCCAGCTGTTGTCTGTTAGGTTTATCACTTGATGACCTGTTTATGGATATAGTAGACAGATAGAGGCTTAGACTATGACTGCTGGTGAAAAGTCACCCAGTGCCTCAAAGTCCTTGAAAGGTGAGCACCTGGAAAAGTGTGACTCACTCACTTACTGCTAGTCTGGACACACATGCAGCAAATAAGAGGCCACCTTTACATATTGTTAAGTTATTGTAATTTTTTCACTCTGGTAAGTAGTGTTGCAGGGACCACTGACATGTTGATTCCTCCCCTGTGACAAAAGTAAGTCCACATTGCTTAGGGCCATAGCTGTTGAATTATTGTGCCATCTACCTGTCCACTACTGGAAGAAATGAGCAATTTGCTACAACCTGGCACAAGACATCTATTAATGTTTTTTGTGCACTGTCCCTGTTTAAATAAATTAAATTACAATTGTAATCAAACAGAAACAATCAAGGTTCACCGCTTATTTCCCTAATAATCAACAGAGATGCTTTGCACAACCCTCTTGGACATTATTTTAGCTCTGTATGGATCTCTTACACAAGAATCGTTGATGTTTCACATATTTTTTTGGAACCGTTTGTGTAAAAGACTGGTATCAAATTCTTCTGGGCTGTGTGTGTACACACACAAATGCGGGCTGTGCACATATCATAAATATTACCTCATAAAAAACCTTCCGTGTTTGAATCTTCTCAGATCCTGTGGTGAACTTAAAGCATCCACTGAACCTGAACCAAAGATGTTATCATCTCCAAACATCTGCTGAGTGCATAAACAGTCATTTGACTGTTGCCTTCATTGACCCACGCATAACATCCAGCAACAGGGACTCAAAGCCACCTTTGTCTGCCTGTTGCAGGCTGCCGCTGTGTGGCACAGACAATGGGAGAAGCTGTAAAACCGGTCTTACCGGGCCTCTCTGTTAAAGCAGGGACAATGTATGATTTTAAGGGAGCTTCTGATGAGCACTTTGGATTACATGAAGGATTTATAGCAGACAAGTGCTTGCCCATCCTCTCATGTCATGTTTGATTAAACCCTGCCTGGCGGATTTGGGGGCTCGTGCCCCCTTCACTTGTACTGACAATAAAGGAAGATTATCTACAGAACATGACTCTTTTAGTAACCTGATACACTTTGCACATAATAGACTCTTAGGGGTCGTGGGAGGCTCTTCTTTCTCCGTCCAGCTCCCCAAGTTCTGCCTGTGAAGCACATTCCTGCGAATAAAACCATTAGTGATTAATCTTTCTCTCATCTGTCCTCATTAAGTGTTTGTAGTTTTAAAGGAACCTTTGCTGGAGATATGAACGCTGAGGTCATGAATGACCTGCACACTTGTGTTTGAGGTATGTAAGCAGGGCCAGAGCACTGATAAAGACAGCTGGGCAAAGGTTGAGCAACAGAGAACAAGATCTCTGTTTAAGCCTACAGGGCTCTCCTCTCCTGGGCTGGAATGTCCTTAAGGCCTTTAAAGAACCTCTGGACGCCAGCCACATACTCGGTTAGAACAGTGGTAAATTAATAGAGGTCTGCAGAGGTCACACTTTCACAGCCTCTAATGCTGGTAAATATTTTGCATAGCTGGGAGCTCAGTGAGAATGACATGCTGGAATTTGGGTTAGGAATGAAGTGATGCCAAATATCACAGCTCAGTGAGCACAGCATGACCTCAGCATCCTTAGGTTAATGTTTTATGAGAAGTTGGATTTGATAAATACTTGTCAGCCAATGGATGTGGACTGATATGTCAAAACAAGCTAACCTAAATACCTTGAAAACAGTGTTTGATTTCATTTGAGCTGCAGTTAGTTTGAGCTTCCCTAATTGTTTAGCTCCCCAGCAGAAGAGCCTGGCTCACTGAAG
>JABXJD010001817.1:42500-71708 GCA_013375575.1 Percina caprodes
TGACATCACCATAGCAACTGCTTATGGGTGAAGGAGCCCTGTCTTTCTTGCGTTAAATAAACCAGCCTTTCTGCTGCTTTCACTATTCTGCTAAAGTACAACAATTTGCTTGTTGAATTGAAAACAAATGATAGGAAATCTTCACCGACATTCTTTTATTGAACAAATTGAACATTGAATTGAATATAAAAGGAACCACTAAAAAAAAGAATGAGTTACATTTTAATGTGTACCTTTTTTTTAAATTTATATTTTCTTGTTTTTGTGATTCTTCGCCATGACGTTAAAAACGATATTGTGCAGCCCTAATAGCTTTTGTCAACTACTTTGGTAGATTTTGAACATACTGTAGTGGATCATGTGAACCTTCATTTCAAATGGAAATAAACAACATCCGTGTTGTATTTTGTTGCTTTACATGACTTTCATTCTTCTTCGTGGCTTTTAAACTGTTTGCATTTCCCCATAATGTGTAACTACACATCCAGGCACTCAGAGGCTTATCTCCAGATTGCTTCAGACATGGTTATGACTTTTGAAGTGATATGTCGCGGAAATGTTCTATCACAGACAACAGTTGCATCACAAACGAGGAATGTTGACTGACGGGATTGTTTAGCCCGTATGCTGCTTGGATATTTCTGCGGAATTTCGCAATTGTGTACGCGACTTGAAACGCACATCTTGCTCATGAGAGCTAACTGCGGTTACTGAATAATATCTGTCTGTAGGGACAGAAGATAAGCTGTCTCGAACTTCCTTATGCATTCAAGTGAATTTGACTGGATCAAACGGCACAGTTCAGCAGATTATCACAATGTCAACATTCAATCGCCATTGTACTGGAATTGGCTTTCATTAGAGCAGCAGCTACTTACATGCCTGGGTTTAAATGTAATTGTCCAAATATGCTATCTGGCTTTGTGCTCTACAGGTTAAAGACAACAAGCTGGTGCGACCAAAGTCAGCCATGTTGCCTGAAAAAGATTGCAGCCTGTCGGAGCTGCTGAGCCAGGTAGATTCTGGGATCTCGAGGAGCTTTGATCGAGTGAAGGAGGATAGCAGCCACAGTAAAGAGAACACTTGCAAGAGGCTGTCTGGCATCTCCTCCGCTGATTCAGCCTTCTCCTCCCAAGACTCTATCACTCTGTCTTTTGAGAAAGAAAACACATGTGGTGAGAATTGATTTAAGGCCTACAACTGGGACTATTATTCATTTAAACCTAAAAATACTATATGATCATGATTACCTGAAACTTGCACTCTCCCTTCCCAGATTCTGCTGAGGTCCAGAGGCGGAAGCTGTGTGAGGCCATCAGGACCAAAGACACTGCCAAGCTGATGAAGATCCTCCAGCCTCAGGATGTCGACCTTTTCCTCGACGGAGGAGGCAGTCTGCTCCACCACGCCATAACCTTGGCCAATGAAGAGGCTGTCAAGTTCCTCCTCCTGAACAACGCCAATCCCAACCTTGCAAATGCCCGTGGCTCCACACCGCTGCACCTGGCCACAGAGAAGCACCTGAAGCCCCTGGCAGAACTTCTGCTTGGCCGGCGCAGCACCAACGTCAATGCCAAGGATGAGGACCAGTACACCGCTTTGCACTGGGCCGCCCAGAACGGGGACGAGGCCATGACACGCCTGTTGCTGGACCGGGGGGCGGCCATCAACGAGAACGACGGCCAGGGACGCACACCAGCTCATGTGGCATGCCAGCATGGCCAGGAGCACGTGATCCGGGTGCTGCTGAGCCGAGGCGCTGATGTTCGAATCAAGGGTAAGGACAACTGGACGCCGCTCCACTTGGCCGCCTGGCAAGGGCACCTGGGCATCGTCAAGCTGCTGGTCAAGCAGGCTGGCGCCGACGTGGACGGGCAGACGACAGACGGCCGCACGCCGCTGCATCTGGCTTCCCAGAGGGGGCAGTACCGAGTTGCCCGGATGCTGATTGAACTGGGAGCGGATGTTCACATGACGTCTGCTGGGTTTAACGCACCCCTCCATGTGGCTGCAGAGACGGGTCACACCAGCACCTCGCGCCTCTTGATCAAACACAAGGCGGATATTCACGCACAGAACGCCCAGGGACTCACTCCTCTCCATCTAGCCTCCCAGCGAGGCCACCTGGCCACAGTCAAGATGTTAATAGAAGAGGGAGCAGACCCGTACAGGTCGAACCAGGCCCTACGCACCCCCTGCCACCTGGCAGCAGAGAACGGACACTGTGACGTCCTGAAAGAGCTGCTCCTTCACTGTCCAGATGTTGGCGCTCTGTTAGACGAGCAGGGGCTCAGCCCGTTACACCTGGCAGTGCAGGGCGGATACTCGAACGTCATCACTATGCTGCTGCCGCACGACTTCCAAGACTTAGATACTGAGAGCTCAGTGGAAACAGTAGCTGAACAGCCAGCACCACTGGAGGCTAAGCAGCTCCAGAGGAAAGTCGTAATTCTCAAATTGACGGAGCACAACGACTGCCCACAGTCCCCCAGCGCACAGTGTGCCTCAGCTCCCTGCTAACAAGAGCAAAGACATGCCGAACCTGTACAGAACAATAAGCCAATGTCATTTTTTTATAGTGCCCTAGACTTGGGAGGAGACAGGATCATAACAAACTTAAGAGTTTAATGGTCAGATAAGCTTACATGTAAATATGTACACTGTGAATACAAAATATAAATACAATTTTTTTTTTTTTCTACTTTTTTTTACTTAACATGCACATTTCTTTTTCTTAACAAGCATCAGAAATATGATTTGGAAACCTGTGTCCTTTGGGGAGGTTTGACTATAGCGCACTGCAGCTGGTATGCCTGTGAGTTCTATTTAACAGAGCACAAACTTTGCTCGCAAGCCTTATTAAGGGATCCTGTAGCTGATCAGAGCCATTGTATTAAAAACCACTTTGACTTTCAGTGTTCTGAACCTGTTACATCACATCAGTGCTGCATCATCCATTAACACAACCTTTTCTTCTGTTAAAACTTTGTTTTTTCCCATCTATAACCTAAATATGTATCTGCAAATGTTCTATTTTCAAGGCATATGTTAGTCTGTGTCCGTTTCTTAACATTATAACCATGATAATGAAATGTTTTTAAAGGCCCAAAATATGCATTCATACTGTGTGTGCACATATACATAAACACGGATGTTGTACGATAAATTTATAGGTCCAACAAAACACTATTCCGAAATGATTAATTTAGAGAAGCGTATTCACTGCACCTTTGTTTTCTTGAGGCCTAATATACATTTTCTCAAAATGTAATTGTATGATGTGCAGTTGAAAAATATGTTTTTGCAATATTTTATTTCATCACTGAAAGAACATCAATTTTATATTCTGGTTTTAACTCAATCCAGTTTGGTCTCTGAAAAAGGGAACAAACCTGTTTTAGGCATTTTAACTGTAGATGGAACACTAAGAATGAAACTACTGTTCTATTGTCTTCATCTTTAATTGTTTAAAGTCATACTGGTTCTCAAAAACAAGTAAAAGCATTTTTTCTGAAAGCTTTAAACCAAGGTTTTTTTTTCCCAGAGTCCGTCGGTGTGTCCCACAGAGAGTTTTGTTCTCGCCAACGCTCCACCTGCATGTGTGCTGGAATTATCTGCCTTGATGTCAGGCAGAGTCGGCATGTCTGCATCTGCAGCCTCACCTGTAGTAGTATTATTATTATTATTATGTCTCAGCTCCAGACCCCACAGCGCACGCTCAGCTTGGCACAGAGCATGGGAACTGCCCCTGAGGGGGATCACAGGCTGTAAGATGATGGATGAATGAGAAGGGGCGCTGATGTTCTACCTGCAATGCCTTAGACCACTTTAACTTTTCATCACTCATTAAAACCAACATGCCATCCCTGACGCCTCAAGGGCTTGGCTTCTTTTCGTAGTCTGAGAAAGTGAGTGCGGTGGCTGGTGGGTGTTATTGTGCTGTTTTTACACCTCATGTTTGTGGAGAGGCAGAAAAAAATGAAACGTGTATACTCTGGGGCCTTTGTTGGATCCTGCCTGTTGCCTGGTGATCTGTCACAGCTCCAGCTATGGGGAGGACAATGGTTGTGCTGTTGCCTAATCTCAGCTTCTATCTCCTGTCAGTACTGCTCTTATGTAGGTTGGGTTTGTGTTTTTTTTTTTTTATTCTGGGCTACAGTTCTTTCTTCTTTGACTGCAATAAGCCAGGTACAGTCATCATCATCATTCAAAGCACTTTTCAATCACCATAACGTGCGTAGTTTAGTTCTTTTTTTAAAGATTCTTTTTTGGGGCTTTAATTTGATGGAATAGCTGAAGACAGAAAAAGGGGGGGGGGAGAGGGGGACAACATGCAGCAAAGGGTCACATGTCAGATTCAAACCTGGGTCACTTTGGTAAGGACTGAGCCTTAGTACAGTGTATGGGCGCACGCTCAACCAGGTGAGATACCCGGGCACCTCTATAAAAAAAAAAAAAAATTATTTTAAATTTTTGGGGGAATTACAATTTATTCTCTATACATCTTTGATATAAAAAAGAAATAATAAAAGAAACTGACACTACAAACACAAACGTTTATTCTATGTTCAGCCTGTAAATAACTACAGTGTGAGATAAACGAATAGAAATTAAATTTAAATTAAAAAGGTTTAAATGTAATTACTTCCAACAAAAAAAACTACAGTAATGCAATTTAGCAGAAAGATCATTTCTAAAGACCAAAATGGCATAGGCTGAAGCTACAGCTATTATTCCTATTATTGGATATTTTCATGGAATTTGGAGGCCACATGTATCTTTAGGGTGTAATCATAAACGGTCATTTCCTTTTCTTACTGTTGAGTTCAGAGTTGAGCCTCACACACCCTGTTGAGCAATGGATGAAGTCATTCCCTATCATCAAATCAATCATAGGCCGTTGTGTGAAGGTTAACCGCCAGGGGCCCACTCTCCGATATGTTCAGGAGCAGCCCAACAGGCGCTTTGTCCAGCCCCTGAAGTTAAGGGGCTCTGGGCCGTCTGTTTTTGGACTGACAGGATGTGGCGTAACCTGCTATCCAATATGTCTGTCAAGCTGTATTCCTCAGGCCTGGGTACAGTCATGTAAGAGGCGAACAGGTGTTTAACTTAAAAATGAATAACAGGAAGCAGGCAACAGTGCATTGGAAGAAAACCTTTAATTGGTGTCACATACTCAAGACAAGTAACCACAGGGCGTGGCATAGGTGACACAGTGATGTATCATTTATTAACAGTTAATCAGCGTCCCTGAAATGAAATGCCAGTGTGAGGTAACACCATGTTCTCAGGTGACATCACAAGAGCGTGCGCCCCATGTTGGCCTGATGAGTCCTGCTGCAGCCCCCGTTTAAATCCGACCAATGAGGAATAATGTGTTCTGTTGACTTGACTCAATTCAATGACTCTCTACATTTCAGAAATATTGTAGTTGTTACTCAACTACATTTGTAAGCTTTGTAGGTTAAGATTTGACCATGATCATTTTAAGAAATATTTGTAATATTTTAACCCTTTTATTTTAAGAGGACTGTGGACTTTGTTAGGTGTATATGGAATGGTGGGACTGTGGGACCCAAGTGCAGAGAGCAGGCAAAGTTGAGCTTTGAACAAAAGGTGTTCAGCGAAACCAGAAGGTAAAAAAAATCCAAAATGAGGAAAAAGACAGGAACACTGCAAACAGAAATAATGATGAATGACAGGACAAGGGGGATACCACGACTAATTGCAAAGGTTACCGAGGAAACGAGAGGGTGACACAAGGCTGGGAAACAGGTGGGCGATCACAAGGGTGGGAAAACTAAGGCAGGAAGTAAAACTAAACAAGAAGGCACAGAAAACAAGACTATCACAATAAAACAGGAAACAGAACATATACAAGACCGAACATTACACCGTACAACAATCACAAGACATGACAGAAAGCCAGGCTAAGAAATTAAGACAGGAATAAGACAAGACAAAACACCCAAACCATAATACTTTTACTTCTAACAGACTATATACTTGTGGTATTTCTACTTAAGTTAGGGATTTGGGTAACACTTTGCTTTAACCCCCTTTTTTAGCATTCATATATCATGTAATTAATGGGTTTTAATGCTATAAATGCTTGAAATTCTAATCTAATACCTAATCAAAAAACCTAATCAATTACCATTCTCTAAAATACTTTAGCAGTGGCAACCTAGTTAACTAAATTACCTTTAAAGTTTTATTCAATATGATGCATCTATCACACAGGGTACAAGCGGCTGAAATGGGTTTCCTCGGGGGGCTGGGTCTCCCTTAGAGAAAGGTGAGAGGATGAGAAGATCAGTCATGCGAGAGGAGCCAGTTGAGGTGGTTCGGGCATCTGGTGAGGATGCCTCCTGGGCGCCCCCCTAGGGAGGTGGTCCAGGCACGTCCAGCTGGGAGGAGGCCTCGGGGAAGACCCAGGACTAGGTGGAGAGATTATATCTCCAACCTGGCCTGGGAACGCCTCGGGACCCCCCAGTCGGAGCTGGTTGATGTGGCTCAGGAAAGGGAAGTTTGGGGTCCCCTGCTGGAGCTGCTGACCCCGCGACCCGATACCGGATAAGCGGACAAAGATGGATGGATCACACAAAACATTAGATGCATCTCAAAAAGATATATATGATACAATATGTCATAGTTTTCACAGATTACCATACAACATAGCACTACACTAGACTCAGCTGCTATACATAACAGTGTCTTATTTATTGTTGTCTGGAGACGGCTGAGATTGCCTTCCTTCTTGTCATACAAGGTGTCTGGTTGCTCCTTTGTTTGACTGTGATAGGGTTTTTCACATTGGCTGAGTCACACCTCACTGCTCTGACCGACCGGCAACAAAGCCTTCATGAATGACAAAACGTGCTAAAATGATGCAAGAATCTTATCGAGATATAGTAAATAAAAAGGCGGGTTAATGGCTGTAATCTCAGCGAAGAAAACAACAGTCTAAGTATAGCTCTCAGAAAAGTATTGATACATTTTTTTTTTTTTCCTCACCCCACAACTATTTTCTTTCATTTTCAGTTGCAGATTATCTGAAAACAAAAGCAGCCAATAGTAACAGCATGTGTTCTGCACTCTGACTGGTTGCTGGGATAATAGAGCGCATCCAGTAGACGACGAATAGAGTGCTTTGGGCTGTTAAAACTCCCCACTGTTATTTTAATTTTTTTTTTTCCTCTCCCCTTATCTTAACCTCACAGAACTCGCTGAACAAGATCTGAGGCAAGCTGCAACATGTGGCTGCAGCGTCAGGGTGAAAACATGGATGTGGGTGCACTCAGCATTAATGAATGTTAAGATTTATGGCTAACTAAGCGAATGAGGGGATACACCATTGAAATGTCATGAAAAGTAATTCAGTGATAGAAACGAGCGGCAGACAGTTTAAGTTGATTAAGAAGAGGAAATTATTTTTTATATATAAATATATTAGAATCAGAAAGAAGTTTACTGCCACAGTAAGTTACAACTACATGGAATTAGCCTTGGCGATTGGTGCATACATAAAGAAACAAAATGCATAGGAAATAAACAATAAAATACAGAAAAAAATATAAATACAAAACAACAGTTTAGAATAAAAGGGGTTGAGTGCAAAATGCAAAACATATATAGTGATATATTAGACATCCCACAATTACAATCACTAAAATGTTACATTTGGCTTTTTATTAGGGGACCTACATTGTTTGCATAATCAAAGTGTATTACGAGGGATAAGTAGATTCCTGGAAAGGTTAAGTCATAACATATTCACTGAGTGGAGTAAGGTTAAAGTTCACACTGAGGGGGAGCAGGAACACTACACAGTGACCAGTGTACCGCAACTGTGTCAACATGTGGATCTCCTGGTCTGGATCTGTTTCCAGATGACATCAGTCTTGGCACCCTTGGCTTATTTGCATGGCAGTAGGGCTCACAGCCATGTATTAGCATTAGCTTTATTAGGACTAGAATCTGTTTGATAGCTGCTTAATTCTGGCAGACTGCATAAGGCCCCTGTGGAGTTGTGTGAAGGTGGTTTCACAGCTGCATGGTCCAAGGCTGCCAGATGGGCCACACAAACTATCCTTGACTATACAGACCATACAGCCTGCCTAAAGGCTGTGTTTCTGCCCTCTGCTCCAGGACACGTAGGGGGCAAATGTGGTGTGCAACACTTTTAGTGTGTAACATAGGCAAAGCAGTTGTATTGTGCAACTATTTATCTTTATAGAAGAGAGTATTTGTTGGTAACATGTCAATGTAGAGACAGTACAGAGAGAGCCTTATGGGAAGCTTTTTTTGTGTCTGAGACCATTGTATTGGGTCTTTAATGCAAGTTTGGGAAGGAGTTGTTGTACTACTGCTCTTTGTCCAAGAGATGGCACAAACTCTTTGTAAGCTTCTATGGAGGATCATTACTGAGTCACATTCCTGAGTCATATTCCAGCAGAGTCCAGTAGCATTATGATGCCCTCCTTTTGGGGGTGGCAGTAGCTCACTCCGTAGGTTCAAGTCCACATATGGACCAAAGTATGGTGGTGGACTGGTAGCTGGAGAGCAAGGCACCGAATTCCCAACTTCTCGTGGCACCTTTCCTCGTGGCAGCCCCCCCATACACACACTCTGACATCTCTCCATTAGTGCATGTATAGGTACTGAGCATGTGTGTGTAATTCAGGCCTGTGTGTACTAACAACAGAGTGAAAATGTTCCCCTTGTGGGACTAATAAAGGATACATTCATTTTTTCTTTTCTTTTTTTAAACTAAACTGTTTCCGTTGATGATTTGTTTCTTGATTTTTTTATTTTTTTTAAATCAACAACAGTTTATCATGAGTGGTTGTCATAGTTAATATGATGATTTAATGAGTTAAAAACCAGTCAGAGGAGAGCTCTTGTATGTCCAAGGAGAGGTGTGGCATGTTGATTGCATTTTGCTGGCAGTCTAGCATGCGTTAAGATGCAGAGTGGCCTTATTTGACATTACCATCTGTTAGCTAGATCATCCTGAAATACAACAGCTCATGATACACACAGGATAAACTGAACAGAAAAACTGCAGTCTGGTTGAAACAGCACTGACACATGCATAATGCTGTAGCCTACAGTAGCCTGCCATTACAGAGCCTATGGCTATGCAAATTAAATGGCAGTTCCCTGGGGCTATGCAGATCTTGCACAGCTGAAAGAAATGCATGGCCTCTCTGTAAAAATACTGATTGATGACCTGAATGGAGTATATGTGATAGCGGGGCAGTCCATGATTATGCAGAGGCATTTCCTTACAAAGTGTATTCCCGGCCTAATCAGAGTGTTCCCTCGCTCAATAGAAAAGGTCATTTTGTGGTTTATGATACAAAAAAAAATTCTAATTACCAGCCATTTGAAAATAACATTTGGAAAATGAAAAAAATCAGAGACTTGTTTCTTGTAGGGTGTCATCTGAGCCTAGCAGCAGCGTCAGGATAAATTATCAGTGAATAGATGACAACCTCGGACAAGGTTGCATATGCTGTACTGTTGTGGCTCTGAATTGGAGACCTATTGACATGTTTTAGTCATTTTAGAATTTTGAAAAGATTTTTGATGGCCAGATAGTATAAGAGTTTGCCTAATATCAGACAGAATTCTCACCTCAGTCAACTCTGTGAAGTGGGTGGATTCAAAGGTCTGGACTTTAGACTGTAAGGTCTGCACTAGACTATAAGGTATGTACCTTAGACTGTAAGGTCTGCACTAGACTATAAGGTCTGGACCTTAGACTGTGAGGTCTGGACAAGACTATAAGGTCTGGCCCAAGGTAACAACACAGAGCCAAAAAGCATTGTTCTGCTATAGTCAGGCTTACATCACGTGACGTCATCATCTGATGGTGTATGTTGTTCCACTTCCAGCTGTTGCTGTTTGTAATGAGAAAGAAAAGTCAGTTAGAAATGCAATCCCAAACTCCAATTTAAAAAACAAATATATATATATTTATATAGATTTAGCATTTAGTGTTTGTTTTATTAATATGTTCTTAGATGCGGTTCTACTTTTCTGTAGCTGTTTACCCTTGTCTTTTATGTAGCTTATGTGGAATTTATGTTTAATGGATGGATGAAAACCCAATCCAAATTTCCTACAATGTGGGACAATAAAGTGAATCGTGACAAAGGCACCAGAAGAACAATGTCTGCTAAATTAGCTTATCCCAAATAAAAATGGCACAGTAACTAGTAAAGGTATAGGCCTGCTACTGGTAATTGGCTCTTCCTGCATGGATGTATAGGGGTTCCCACCATAGACATTTCGTGTTTCGCGGGAATTCCCCACGTGTGACTTAAGGGAGAATAAAAACCAAATATGCTGAAGAAGGAAGAGTCGTTTGAAATACAGGTCTGCAACCTCATACAATCTATACAAAAAGATGAAATGCTTTTCTATCACTATAATGTACTGCTTACTTTGTACAAGTAGACTATACCAGAGAATTCTTCCTTTCCTTTCCTTAGTTTTGATGACGCTCGGAAGACTTAACTTAATTCAACCGTAGGGGGAATATCCACGGCTACTGGCTCTCAGAGGCGGCTTGTGTAGTGAAACCAATCTATTTCCATGAATGAATTATATGTATTTCATGGACAAATAATTCATATGTGGTTTGTGTTTTACTAAGGTTAGAGTCGTTGGTAATTTCTCTGTTGATGATTCTTTCCACCCCTTAAATAAACTAGTGGCTCATTCCGCTGAGAGGGGAAAGAGGTTCCTGTATCTGGCCGTGAGGACGCGCTCGGCTCGCTGGGGAGGAGGAGAACCGTGAGGTCCACGGTACACAGTCCGCAGACGCAACGGCAACGTTACTCTTCAACGTAACGGTGAGTTTCACAAAAGTGGTGTCCTGAAGTACTGGTGGCACCTTTATTTTGTTGGCTACCTCGCTGTTTAACGCCGCCACATAACGGTCACGAATCAGCCGGACTAGAGTAACGTTACTCAGAGGATGCCAGTGGGCTGCTAGCTAGCTTAACTTGTTGTTAGCAAGCATTTGTTTAACGGTTTGCACATAGACACGACCGCGGTGAACTTAGTTTAATCTTTGACATTTGTCGGTTTTCGTCGATGTTACGTTCAGTAGCTGCTTGTCAAAGACTCGATTTCCCCCAGTTCCCTCAGGGTATGCCGGAGAGCAAATTAAGACAGACGTTTCACAGTTATTTTTAACTCAAAATCACCAAAAATGACGATGCAGTTAAGAGCGCAAAGAACTAAATGGCTGTCACAATAGACGTGCTTAGGGACCGTCTTAAAATTACAATACCAGCTATTTCAATCTTTTAATACCTTTTTTTGCTGTTCAACATAGAAGTCAAGGGAGAGCCGTTAAACATTTCACATTGTGAATAAAAATAATTGAGAAAAAAGGTGTAGCTTCAACACGTTTCTCATTTCTTAATATATTGACATCAAACCACCTGTAATCTGTTTCAGACATCTTCTCAAAACTTGGTTGTGTTAAGTTAGTTTGTGAAAATAATACTTTTGAAAATACCTTATCTATATCCCTGATCTGTTGGCTATTAAATACATATTTAAAGGTTATCATTATAACAGGTTTCTCATTTCTGAATATATTGACATCAAACCATCTGTATTATGTCTCAGACATCCTCTTACAGCTTTCACAGCTGTTAGTTTGTGAAAATAATACTTTGAAAATACCTCATCAATATCCCTGATCTGTTGGCTATGAAATGCATATTTTAAAGTTATCATTTTAATAGGTTTGTCATTAATGCATATACTGACTTCAAACCACCTGTAATCGGTCTCAGACATCTCCTCACAACTTTCACAGCTGTTAGCAAATCCCTTAGCATCCTCAGCAGTGACCGATTGTCTATGAAATGGATATTTAAAGGTATGTGAATGAATTTTTAAGTATATGAATCCAACAAAATGAAAAGTTCAAGTGAAATCCGAGCCCTGTTATCGTTGCCATTGGGCTATTCTTCACTGTTGAGTGACTACTGATATAATGCTGGTATTATACAAAATATTCCAGCGTCTTAACTTGCATTTCTTGGATTTGGAACACTGAAAGTTCGTAGATAGGGATAATATAACCACCAGCGCAGTTAAAGAACTCTGTCAAATGTTGTTTTGCTGCGCTGCCCCCGACTTCAAGGGCTTCATGTTCTTAAAAACAGCAAGCAACCAGATCTCCAGTATGACTCAGAACTGTTAGAACCCGCACTCATGACCTGTAGCATCCTTGACATTATTATTATTATTGGTTGTTAATATTATTATTATTATTATTATTAGTTGAAAATGTCTCTTTAAATTTGTCTGGTTTTCTTTTCATTTTGTGGCAAAGCTTTGTCCTTAGGGCTAGTTTCTCAAATCTAATTAAAAGCATTCAAAATTAAAAAAAGAAGCAATAGGGTAATATATTCTGATTAGTGGTTGCACAAATGAGTGATACAGATACCACTACGGTACATGGTGTCTTGCGGTATGATATTGCCACACTGACACTAATTACTTAATGTTTTCTGGGGAAACCTACACCAGAGCAGATGTTTTTTTCTTTAGTCTTTTGTTGCTTCTGCTTTCTGACAGTTCAAGGTTTTTACCAGTTTATGGATGTTAAACACCTGACCAAATGTGTTTCCCACAGGTAGTTGTGGTTAGTCTTGGGCTTTGGGTAGTTCACATACTGTCAAACCAGAATAGAGTTGCACACAGCAGTCATTTTTCTTTACTCAATCTTTTGAAGTAAATCCTATTTTCCGTACATGTCACCTTTCATAAAACAAAGTTGTCACACTTGAACTGTCTTGAAATGTATGGTCTTTTTTATTTTATTATACTTTATTAATCCCACAAGTGGAAACTACACTTTACACACTTGTTATTACACACAGGCTTGAATTACACACACATGCTCAGGTCCTATACATGCACTAATGGAGAGATGTCAGAGTGGGGGGACTGCCCATGGACCTTGGCAGTGAACTGGCACCTCTCCAGCTACCAGTCCACCACCATACTTTGGTCCGTACGAGGACTTGAACCTGCAACCCTCCGGTTCCCAGCCCAACTCCCTATGGGCTGAGCTACTGCCACCCCACCATAGAGAAAACGTTTTAAGATTGACTGCTAATGTTTGGATTACTGTTTCTCTGCATGGATGTCATCAGATTGGGTTTAACACCATGGGATCAAATGGCATGTTGGCACAGTGATTAGTGTTCGACTGATCGTCTTGTTCAATCTGCTGTGTCAGCAGTTACCTGTACCATTACATCAGCTTGTCTGGTCATTTATTGATAACATCACTGTAGAAAAACATGTCAGAAAGGACGCTGCCTCTTTTACTATTTCTCCGTACCAGAAATAGTGTGTACCAAAATATATTCCCCCTCCGACACTAGAGAAAATGCATTTTTTTATAGGTTTATTTGAAAATGTTACCCAATTAACAAAGCTTGGTGGTTTGCTTGTATTTAGCCATGTGCACTCTTTGGGGTGGCAGGAGCTCAGTCTGTGGGGTGTTGGGTTGGGAACCAGAGCATCGCCGGTTCAAGTCCGCATACAGAACAAAGTATGGTGGTGGACTCGTAGCTGGAAAGGTACCAGTTCACCTCCTGCGCACCGGCAAAGTGCTCTTGAGCAAGGCACCGATCCCACCTGTCCATCAACAGCCATTATTGCATGTGTGTGTATTTCAGGCCTGTGTGTAATAACAGAGTGAAAACATTGTAATTTCCCTTGCAGGATTAATAAAGTTTTGATTTATTATTTTTCACTGGCTGTTTTGTCCCAGAAGCACAATGGATGAAGAGGAACAGTTTGTGAACATTGATCTGAATGATGACAATATCTGCAGTGTTTGCAAGCTAGAGACGGAAACGGGGACCATGTCTTTCTGCCATGTCTGCTTTGAACTCAGCATAGAAGGTAAGACACAGGATAAGGGGCTGGTTAACTTTTGCTTGTTTTGTTCATTAGAGTGAAGAGCAAACAAAGTGATGTTGAGGGCCTCTTTACATACAGCTAATATATATATTTTTTTCTTGCTAATGTTTTAAAGCAACTGGCAGGTTGCTGTAGCTTATTACAGATTATTCTTTTATTTTTAACCACAGTATGACCTTTCCATACAGTATTTTTTAACACCCGCACTCAAAAATATCTGTCTAATTGTATTTTGAGGTTGTACCAGAATAGGTTTACATGGTTTCATTTAAACATTTTTAAATTCATATTTGGCCATTCATATTTTTGTTGCACTGCACATTGCTGCAGATCCTGTTTTCACCCTGTGTGTTTAGGTCTCAGTTTTAGCTCCAGAGTGAGACATCTCACTTGTTTTTAGCTCCAGAGTGAGACATCTCACTTGTTTTAGCTCCAGAGTGAGAAATCTCACTTGTTTTAGCTCCAGAGTGAGACACCTCCCTTGTTTTAGCTCCAGAGTGAGACATCTCCCTTGTTTTAGCTCCAGAGTGAGACACCTCCCTTGTTTTAGCTCCAGAGTGAGACATCTCACTTGTTTTAGCTCCAGAGTGAGACATCCCCCTTCTATCCTATCTTTGCTGGGAGCTGCACATGCTCAGTAGCTCGGTAAGATCCCATCAGCTAGATAACTCTTTCTCCAGCTTTGGTCAGTCCAAGGCAGGATTAGCTGGGAGACTTCTTCTAGACCAGGGCCACTTGTGGAATACCTGCAGGACAGGAAGTAGAACAGGGACAGGAAGTAGTTCTTTTGGAGATTATGGTCAACTAGAGGCTGTTGGAGCAGTGTTTTCCTATGAGAACGAGCTAGCATGCTACGGTTAGCCACCTCGTCTCTAGTGACATAGAAAGCCGTGCAGATGTTGGACAGCTCACCCGGAGACTGAAGACAGAGGACACTCAGAAACCGGATCTCACCAAAACACCATGGAGGGTTTATTTTTCCAAGTTTGTATGTGTGTGGAAGCATCAGAGACACAAACACCCCAAAGTTTTTTTTTGTTTTTTTTTTCCCCTCATTCAATGGCCACTTTAATATTCATCCTAATCTCCAGCAGTTTCACATAAAGCGTTTTTCCATTTCATACCCTACTCGCCTTTTTTGGTTTGTTTCCATTATGAAGCAACTCGCTGTGTTTAAATAGTTTAGCCAGCAGTGTTTTTTTGCTGCCTTCAGTTTCTTTTGAAACTAATTTGTCTTCTGGCTGTGGTAACGGCCACATGCCGAGAATCAAAAACAACACGCCTTCGACGTTCTGTATGTTTGTCGCATTTGGTCACGGCAGTTTCCTGCAGCGTCGCTACGGCCACGCTCGCCTCACACATGAGGCGGTACTAAACCTGCAATGAAAAAAGGAGGTTGGGGCACCGCGGCCGAGTTAAGCCGAGCAGAGCTGCTACCAGCAGTGGGCAAGCGCCAATAGAGACAGTTTTATGTGGATACATCAGCACTGCTTTTAGCTGCCAATATGCATCAGTTTGGCAGAAACACCCAAATTATTTTTGATCATCAGTTCATATGAGAGCGAATATACACTTGCCACGAGAGGTGTAATACAGCCCCAGAACCTTTCCAATTTGTTATTGTCTCATATGATTGCCCTCCACAAACACTTCTTTTATCTCTCTCTAGCAACAACATATAGGACCAAAGCCCTCTCTAAAGCAGGCCATTGTGGTTCTCCCGTTTTGATGTGCCACTCTAACTCAAGAGCATGCATTTGAAGTTTTTCATCCCTTAATCAATGAGTGGCCTATTTGAAGAAGAATGAGAAATCAGAAGGGATTAGATATGCCTCTCATTTGGCACTCCTCTCTCCACAAAGGCTCTTTTCTGCAAGAAGTGTGTGCGTGCGCAGTATTATTGTGTACGCTGCTGCAATTAAGCTGTCTGACAGCTCCCAGAATAAATATATATCTATTTTGTTATGGTATAAGAGAACTGAGTATTGGGGTATTGATTAATCACTCTGCTCTTTGTGGGCTGTAAAAGAGTCTTCAGCCACAGTCTCATACAAGCATTGTTAGAACAGTACTTAACTTAAAGTTGTGTTAGTGTTTGCAAGTTCATTAATCCCCATTCGGCAGAACAAATCATGTAACTAGGATGCAGCCTGAGTTTGCTAGCATGGACTGTACATAGAGTAATGTAAAAAGCCTAATTTTTATTGATATTATAAATTTTCTAAAACAGCCTTGGTAGAGGAGTGAGTAATGCAATATGTAGCATGTTTAATTTGTTTACACATGTATTCCTGCTGTCGCATGTTTTAAAACTATATACAGTTGTCAGGGTCACCTCGTATTGTTTCCTTATGTAGCTCACTAGCACAAGTGGTCCTGAAGATGAGCCAACATGATTGTCAAAGGTCTGTTCATGTGAGACATGCAATGAACTGGATTTCTTGAAGTGAACCAGATAGGTAGTATTTGTTTTCACCCATTATTATATGGAAAACCCACCCAAGCATATTTGATGCATTTTTTTCACCGATTCTGAATGTCTTTGTGAAAGGGGCACTCCAGTGATTTAGAATTGCACTCCCATAAATCAGGGGTATTTACAAGATACAGATTAACAAAGGAATGGTGAAAATCTGAACAGCAGAAGCCAAAAATATGTTTTGTTTTTTATCCCTAGGATAGAATGACATTATCGGGGTTATTTTTTCAAAACTTCTCCTTCCAGAGTCACAAAACATCCGGTTTCACAGGTTGAGTAGTACTCCTCATGATGTGGAAAATCAGTGGAAGGCCCTGGTTTTTGTTATTTTTAAATTAATTCTGAACACAATGTTGTTGGTGCTGTGATGCTCACCGACCACTGGCCACTGCAACGGTGTGGCTATGTCGCAGGAACGAGCAGGCACAGTATGAGTTAATTGCTTAATCTTAAGTATTAATTTCCACCCACATCCTCCCTCCGCTCTGCTTGAAGGCTTGCATGACATGGGGGTGTTCAGACATGTCTGTTTAAACGCCAGCTGCTGACACACAGTTTTCACAGTTAATTACTTACCCATTGCTGTTCATCAAGTCAAACACAAACAAGATCCACTAATAATCAAATAATTGGTCATCTTCAGATTTTAATAGATTATATATAATATGTATGGGCTTGGAGCAATGTGCTTGTGGTGATAGGGTGCAGAGTTGTTTATCAGCAAGGCTTCAGCCCACAGTACCACCAGGTGCAGATTGCAGAAGTATGTGAAGGCTGTGAAGCGTGAGCACAGTTGAACGCAGGATGAATGTTCAGGAAGTACAGTCTTTGTTGTAGCTCCAAGTGGTTGTTTCCTAAGGAAACTGCTTTGGCCTGTGTGTGTGGGTGTGTTGCTTCAGTCAAAAAATACTGAATAGAAATTGTCTATATATTGCTCAACCTCTGCTTAACGGGGCATTTCTTCTTTCAGACCTTTCTTTTCTTTTTGCTTACTGCACCATCTGAGCTGTGGACTACACATGGTTACACAGCTTTGTGCGTCAACATGGTACAGCAGAAAACGAGAGCTACTGCAGTGGCCACACTAAGAGCCAGTTCAGCCTGTTTCCAATCATTGGTATTCTTCTTCACATAAGTAGGTACATGTGCAAAAGTCATGATAAAGAAATACTGGGGCCTAGAGCTGGGCAATTTTTCGATATTATATCGATATTGTGATATGAAACTAGATATAGTCTTATATCGTAATATGGCATAATTGTTGTCTTTTCCTGGTTTAAAAGGGTTAGGGTTAGGTTCTACATTATTATTATTCTTATTCTTATTATTTATCAAAAATCTCATGTAAATATTTTGTGAAAGCACCAATAGTCAACACTACAATATCGCCATTTTTTTTTTTTTGGTAAAAAATATTAGATATGTGATATTAGATTTTCTCCATATCGTCCAGCCCTACTGGGGCTCCTAAAATTAAATTAGCGTATTATCTATTTTTATAAGACGGCTTGGTTGAATACTTAATTCTTATTGGTCATTCACAGCATTCTTAGTTTGTTATTTATCATCCCACTGATCAGCAAGGGAGAGAGAGGGGTAACTGGGATTGGTAACAGCGCTGATGGCATCAGTGCAAACAGAGCATTAGTTAGCTTCATGTTTAGCTCACTCACCTGGGCCACCTGGCTTCCAGTTGCTCCCTGCTGGCCATTCTGGTTATCGACAATTGTCAATAAAGATTAATTTGAAAGCTGTGAGGCATCTAAAAGTGGCCAAAAATGGCCAAATGAATGACTCTATTGCATATTCATCAGACTTTACTGTTTAAATCTGATTGCTCAGTGCAGCATATTTTAAACCAGACAGGGTTTTTGAACCGGTCTTAATGGATGTGACAAGCTGTGCTTGTGTGTGCTAAACGCCGAAGAGATTTGGCATTAGTATTGTTACCTCCAGCCTCTCACACAGTCATTTGGTCTTCTCTGGCTTCTTGTCAGACAAGAACCTAGTTCTGGGAAGACCATCACCCTTTAATCCTTTATCTGCTTATATAATGCAGACAAATGTTTTTGCTGAGACCTGGTGGCATTACCAGCTGGGTTTGGAGTTAGAAAAACACAAAATTCCAACAGACCGAGGCTGAAAGATGTAGATGGTGCTGATTCTGGTTGCTGCTCTACAGGGGCTATTGTAGCTTATTCATTGTTGGTGAACTATTCACCCTGGGATGTAGAGAGGCCTAATTATGTTGCTGCTTGTGTTGGCTGTATATATGAGCACAGTTGGGGTCCAGAGATTTGCTGAACCTACTGCATGGTCCCGGTTATGAAAATAGTGCTTTAATTATAATAGACTGCTTTCCATGTGAATCTATCATTGGTTTGATTAAATAGCCCCCTTTTCAAAGTGCATTCCCTTCATTAGCCACACCAGTATATGTTATGGGGTTGATATTTCTTATGGGGTTAATATATTCCTTGTTGTTTATAACTAAAATAATCATCTTGTTCACCACAGATTTGTGAAACTCTAAACTAAGGCTGGATTCACATAGCTTCAGGCGCTTTGGCGAAACTCCTGTCTTGCCATTCTAAATGTAGGCATAGTGCAGGCGGTTATGGGGTTAGCGCATTGAGGCCACGCCTGTGATAGAATTGACTTTTGGTGAAATGCAACCCAACATCATGCTGCAGTGGCCAATCATGTAACCGCGATCAGACTTGTTGGTCCGTTTTGAGGCAGTCTCGAGTCCCATACAGTAAAAAAAAAAACAAGAACATAACTGCCTAGTCTTCTAGTCTACCCTGCAGAGGACAGGGTAGCCATAACGTATAAGCAAGCTCTTGTTTGTGGTTTAATGTGCGTCTGACTGAAATTAATTAGTTTTATTGAACTGGCTTGTTGGTAGCAGCAGTGTTAAGATGCATTAAGTAACCTGAGACGTCTGATACAGGGTTCTTTTTTTGCCATTGTCTATATTAATAGAGCATTTGCATAATTGCAACAGCCTGGACCTCGTATACAAGGTTTCCTACATTGTTTGCTATCATGACTGACCATTTTACAATGTTTACAATGCCCTGATAACTCAAATTTATAGTTTCACTGGAAAAAAGGAACTAGGTTACATTGCTCGTCCTTAAAGAATAATGGTCACTGACTGTACTGTACACAGTTAGCTGCCGGTTGGGCTTTACAAGTACAGGATATTACTTTTTTTTCAAGGTTAATGACACAAACGCATACTTTTGTTAGTAATTGAACATTGTATAAATCATGTTTGTTTCCATTCATAAGTGGCTGGAACTTTTTACTTACATCCCATAAAAGATGATTTTCATTGTAAAAGTATTATTTTATGACAGGATTAGCCTGATTTATTATTGCATTTTTAGGTCAATTAGATGTTGTTATACTAAGTCTTTCATTTAATGTTAGTTTGAGAAACTTGGTCTCAGGAGTTTATAGTCTGTGTTGCCTGTGCCTCCTCTTCCACCCAAAGCAGCTGAAGCAAGTGGAATAGCTGTTGTTGTGTTTCAGTTTGGTGTAACTGTGTAACGGCATTGGCAGCAGTCGGTGTTGGTCATGTGAGCTCTATGTTGGTGTCAGAGTTGGCCCGTGCAGCTGCTGACAACACATACTTCTAAGCTGTGCCATGCAGCTGTGTTTGACACGTTACCACGATGACCTCTTTCCCACGTGTCCCAGTACCACTTCTCAACCGTTCATCTCCTTGTAAGTGTGTCAAGGCTTGAATGTCCTTGCTCAGCACATTCACATATTGTTCAGAGCAAAACCAGAAGTCTGTAGAAGGTTGCTCCAGGGAGGACAGCATGCGTCATTCTGTTCGTTGCACTTTAATGTAAAACAGAACAGCGTCTGTATTATGCTCTGCAAACACTGAAGCTTTAGGCAGAGATCTCTTTCCATGACGGCAACCACAAGACCAAGTCTGTAGAGTAGAAGTCTAAGTTCAATATGGGCAACTCTGCAACCATTAAAATAAAAGCAGGACAAGATCAAACCGAGGGATATTATCTCTGTACAGCATGAGCGTTATTCTGCTGTTGTGTTGGAAAAGTTTCCTTGGTTACTTTACAATTATTAGTATTATCCATCCTAACAGGCATCTTTCTGCCTCTGAGTTTTAGTGCTACTCCACCAGTTTCTGAACTTTTCCATACCAAAATTCTTACATTTTCCTTGTGACAAAAAGCTTTTGATATTTTTTTTGTTTTCAGTTCACCTGGACTATAACCCTTCACTTAATTTGCAGATAAAACATAGTCAAAGATGCTCCCTATTAAATCCCTGACTTAAGATGTAAGCATACTTATAACATAGTTTTTTCTTCATATCAGGAGTATTATTTATTGTTTAAAATAACCTGGACCAATTGATTTCTGATTTAATCGAGGCTCTTATGGTTTAAGTGGTGTATAATTATTAACATATGCTCTGTGCGCCGCCATGAAAGACGTTAGTGCTAAGCTGCTTAGCTGGAGTGAGGTCTTTGGCTGGTAGTGCACTGCCCTGGTTGTGGGCCAATGGTTTGTCTTCTAGGCAAGTGGTAGTCAGTGTATTGTTATGGTAGTCTAAGGACTGAGACAGATCAGATTATAACATGGCTGTTTCTGATTGACAGCCAGGAAGTTTGTTGGCCAATCAACAGGTATATCACAAATTATGCCTTATAGTTCCCTTACAAGACTAATCTTTTGTAAAGATGTTTTCTAGGCATTCAGGTCTGACCACAAATATGCAAAAGCTAAGAATAGACCTCTGTATACACAGTTGTGTAATGGTCTAAAACCTTCCTATGTTCTGAGGCATATAAGACATATACTGACTGACCCACATTAGGTATGGACTATTAGCCTTGATCCTGCAGGCATACAGCAAGCTTTCAAAAGGCATGTAGGGAAATGACATGGGACAGAAATATCACAGACATTTGTCTTTACAACAAACTGGTACTTAAACAAGGTTTTTGTGGCTTAACGCCCTGCAGACCACACTTAACACAAGGGCTCTGTGTAGTAATGTCCTTGTGCTAATGTTCCTGTGCTCATATATGTCTGCTGGTGAAGCGCTGAGAGATGCATGCCAGATAAACCTACCCAAGTGAGCTCTTAAATCAGTGACTAATCTCCTCACCCCAGGCTCCAACACAGACATCTATGTGCTGAGAAATGAAGGCGTTCACTATCTCATTGCACACACAGTTTTCACTTTCGTTCTATTTCACCTTCAGCCTTCCTTTGTTTATCAAGATTGTGGCCCATTTTACTCAGAGGTTAGTTCCTCTGTGCATGCTAAAATAGTTCCAATGTGTCCTGTTTCTGACTGAATTCAGTAAGCACTTGTTCTTCCTATAGAGGTTCTTCCAAGGAATGTAGTCTTAATTAGATAGAACTTCAGCCAACCCATACTGAAGCTCTTATCCTGCTTCCTTTTTATACCAGAAAGGTCTGGAACCCAGGTTAAAACTGGCTCATATATAAATACATAGGTCTTTTGTATGTTTTCACACAAACAATTATTTTCTTATAACAATAAGAAAAATGATTTGCATCTTTCTTGTTGTTTGACTAGTGCGGGTATATTTAAAAAAAAAACGCATCATTTGATTTGAATGAAATGCTGCTTCATGTGGAGTGGACAGAGACACTCCGTGCACCTTCCCCCCTTTTGTTGCCTAGTAAAAATGTTCAAAATATGCTTTATGTGTTTGCATTAACACTGTGTTAATCTTTCATCCCTGCTATCTCAACATTCTCCTGGCTAATCCACTGCACACTAAGCAGCTTTCACAGAGAGATTGCGATAGGTCAACCTGCTAGTTTAGCTTGCTTTCATACTGGTTTACTTTTTTGCTGTGGCAATAGGTCAGTACTGTTGTTGTTCACTTGTTGAGATCACTGCTTTAATTACTTTAATTAACTATTTTATAATCAATCTTTTTATGGATAAGGGACCCTGGGTTCACTGTAACACTAATGTAACATAATATTGCCAAAGTGTTTGTGTGGCTGTAGCTTTCAGTTGTATTGTACCTATTGGCTCATTGCGTTCTTTCTGTATGAATACAGGCGTCTCCTCTGCTACCTTGTTGCACTCAAAGTCTTTGCGGGCCACAGAGACTGCTTTGAGAAATGCCACCTCATCGCCAACCAGAAGCTGTCACGTTCCAAGGTCTCCCAAAGTGCCTACGAGGGCATGAAGCTGGCCTTCAGCCAGAAATTGAACCGCATCATCCAGTATGCCCAGAACAAAGACTCTGTCTCCTCCACCGGCCCCAGCAGACGAGGGGCCAAGCTTCTTTGTCATAGCCAGCAGAGTGACCGCAAGCTGCTGCACCAGTCGGATGCCCAGGTGCCCCGCTACACGCCCTGCTGGGACAGGGGCAAGGCAAAAGGGCTGCCTGATTACACCATGGGGATGTTGGAGTGCCACACAGTGGAGGAGCTGGGGCGGCTGCAGGAGTCACAATCCGATAGCTGGAAAGGTCTACACAGCCACAACCAATTGTCAGGAGGAGGACAGAGACCGCACAGGCACCTGGGCCACAGCAGAGAGGAATGTGAGCACATTCAAGTAGTAACTTTAGTTTTATCTGTGTGTAATTGAAGCAGCAGTGGAAGGTTTGATTTTTTTTTTTTCTTCTTCTTCTTTTGAAGGAAGAATATAGTGTTGACAATACGTCAACAGAAATGTTCTGTGCCTTTTCTTCTCTCTGTCTTAACTTTAAACGTTCAGTGTGATCTCTGCGATTTCTTAAGCCTCTGAACATGTATTAATTCAAAGGCAGCAGACAAAACAGTGAAACAGGAACAGAAAATTGATCTTTTTATATATATATATATTGGAATGTATTTTATTGAACCAAAGATTATTGTACAGGCAGTTCCATAGTCGAGTACTTTTGTAGGAAAGTGGAAGTAAGATTACAATCATTACTGTGTATATATAAAACATTTGGTACAAAATACATAACTTAAACAAACAGACCAAAAAGAAAATAGCACAAGAGACCTTTATTTTCCCATACCCTTCCATTCCTCAACCTACTAGGCTTACTCATCCAACTCATTAAAGAGATACAACATATGCACATATGTATTCTCTTTATAACTTTCACTGTGACAGGTATGGCATAAAGGGCTGCCAAGCTAGTTTGTCCTTTTTAATAAGAAATACATTCTTGCTTGGTCTGTCTTTCCTATGATCACTCCAGAGTTCAATTTCCTATAACCTCGAGATGCCCTTGGCTTTCTCAAGTCTTGTCACTACTAAAGCTGCTTGACTTCAGACTGCAGAAATATGAGAGTCTTCCATTGGTCCCTATATAAAATTCTGTGCTTTTAAATTAAGGTATTTTACATGTACAGTTTGCACATATTTGTTTGCATATCTCTACACTAGCTCATTATCACTTTCATATCTCTTGAGCTTAGATATTCATGTGTACAGTAATAAAAGTAAACATATTAAAGGTCCAATATGTAATAATGACAGCTAGCGTTTAAAATGGTTACTGCAGTCCAAATTCAAAAACTGGACAGAGTCGTCTCCCCCGCCCCCTCCTTCCAAGACTCAAAGTTCACTGAGGTTGCCAGGCTGAGAAGACAGCGTCAATGTTGCTAGACACTAGTCTCACATAGCCAGACATCACTCCATAGCACAGCGGAGTAGCTAGAGTTAGATGCTAACGTTGGATGCTAAAGTTTAATCACGATCACGGCTTCCCGCGATCAAATTTTGCGTAATCAAGCAATATTTTAAATACGTCATTCCGTTCATAGAACAGCACAGCCAATCTACTGCTCTGTAAACCACTGTCTGATCATGAGCCAGTCAGAGTTAGAGATAGTTTCTAGATGTAGACAGTCACAGAGGACAGAGTAACGGGAGGACAATTCAACAGATAGCAGTCGGTCTCAAGTTTACCAGTTTACCAGTAAGCAACTTTTTTCCTGTCTGTGACCAGTGATAGTCTTGCTCGTTGTGTCTGTTAGCTGCTTAGGGGCTTTAGGGTGCTATTGTCTGTTTTGCAGGGCTCTAGGTGCTAGTTAGTGTCTGTTAGCTCACAGGGCTCTAGGGTGCTGTTTTGTCTGTTAGCTCACCAGGGCTTGGGTGCTAGTTAGTCTTTGTTAGCTCACAGGGCTCTAGGTTGCTAGTTAGTGTCTGTTAGCTCACAGGGCTCTAGGGTAACTAACATTTTTTCCAGGTCGCACCTAATGTCCTTCATCTACGCACCTCCACAAAGCAGTGTTCTTTAAATGGATATGATTTCATTTCGTTCTGAATACATTTTATGTAAAGCCGTGTTTGTATCTCCCCTCTACTCTCTCCTCTTCACACATACACACACTTGAATTTGGCCTTGTTTTTGGTTTAAATTAACTTGCATGCCATCTTTTATTGTTAACCAGTTAACCACATTAGTCAGTTGTCAGAGAAGTTCATTCTGGCTTAAAATGTTCAACATATTGTTTATCATCTGTATCTTGCCCTATCAGTTATTGTTGAAACAAGTGAAGTAGCTTTCACAGAGATACTTTTTTTTGGGCTATTTTATTCAGATAATATGTTTGGAGTATGTTGCAGCTGTATGTATGTACAACACACCTCAGCATAAGAAGAATGTAGCATAATATGGATGTGAAAGCAGTTATAAATAGACTGTGACTATAAAATTTGTTTTGGTTAAAATTAACAAATAGTGACAATTGTGATCTCAGTATTGATAAAAATAATCGTGATTATCATTTTGGCCATAATCGCAGCAGCCCTACTTTCTTGGCTTAAAATGACTACAGGCTAACGTTACACACTGTAATCAGCCGTGGCCCACTTGCCTGGTCCTCCGGTTACTTAGCAGTTATGCGTGACAGTGTGGATCACCTCACTGGCTGTGTATTTGTGTTAGGAGATTTAACTCGGGTATGTTGTGGGTAGATGTAGCAAGTAGTCGTGAGCAGGTGAAAACACACAAGGTGAGTCCGACATGATGGGGTATTTATTGTTCACCCCAAGTAAGGCCAATACGGCAAAACAGTGTTACAAAATAAACTAAATTATGGACACCATAAAACAAAACACTTTCCCAGAAGTAAAGTCAACTGACAGGAGAGTTAAGACGGTCACATAAAACAAAACCACTGTTTCCTTTTGACCTTACAGCAAGTCATTGCTGGGCATTCAACGGACTTCCGCCTACTCTCCTCCGGTGGTCCTCATGCTCTCTCCGTCTCCGGCAATGCCACTGCCTGTCTATATACAGGTAAAAGCCAGTAAATTAGAATATTTTGAAAAACTTGATTTATTTCAGTAATTGCATTCAAAAGGTGTAACTTGTACATTATATTTATTCATTGCACACAGACTGATGCATTCAAATGTTTATTTCATTTAATTTTGATGATTTGAAGTGGCAACAAATGAAAATCCAAAATTCCGTGTGTCACAAAATTAGAATATTACTTAAGGCTAATACAAAAGGGAGTTTTTAGAAATGTTGGCCAACTGAAAGTAAGAAAATGAAAATATGAGCATGTACAATACTCAATACTTGGTTGGAGCTCCTTTTGCCTCAATTACTGCATTAATGCGGCGTGGCATGGAGTCGATGAGTTTCTGGCTGCTCAGGTGTTATGAGAGCCCAGGTTGCTCTGATAGTGGCCTTCAACTCTTCTGCGTTTTGGGTCTGGCATTCTTCATCTTCCTTTTCACAATACCCCACAGATTTTCTATGGGGCTAAGGTCAGGGGAGTTGGCTGGCCAATTTAGAACAGAAATACCATGGTCCGTAAACCAGGCACGGGTAGATTTTGCTGTGTGCAGGCGCCAAGTCCTGTTGGAACAAATCTCCATCTCCTAGAGCAGGTCAGCAGCAGGAAGCATGAAGTGCTCTAAAACTTGCTGGTAGACGGCTGCGTTGACCCTGGATCTCAGGAAACAGAGTGGACCGACACCAGCAGATGACATGGCACCCCAAACCATCACTGATGGTGGAAACTCCACTAAACTTCAGGCAACGTGGATCCTGTGCCTCTCTGTCTTCCTCCAGACTCTGGGACCTCGATTTCCAAAGGAAATGCAAAATTCTTTAGTCAGAAACATGACTTTGGACCACTCAGCAGCAGTCCAGCTCTTTCCTTAGCCCAGGTGAGACGCTTTTCGCGCTGTTTCTTGGTCAACAGTGGCTTGACACGAGGTATCGGCAGTTGAAACCCATGTCTTTCAAGCGTCTCTTGGTGGTGGATCTTGACTGACTCCAGCAGCTGTCCATCCTTTTTCTGCAATCTTGACTAGGCATGAGTGATCCTATCGGCTTTTCTGACCACAGTTTTCCTTCCCTTTGCCTCTCTATTAATGTGTTTGGACAACTCTGAGAACAGCCAGCCTCTTCAGCAATAACCTTTTTGTGTCTCCCTCCTTGTGCAATGTGTCGATGGTCGCCTTTTGGACAGCTGTCAAATCTGAAGTCTTCCCCATGTTTGTGTAGGCTTCAGAACTGGACTGAGAGACCATTTAAAGCCCTTTGCAGGTGTTTTGAGTTAATCAGCTGATTACTTTGTGGCACCAGGTGTCTTCAAAATGTAACCCTTACACAATATTCTAATTTTGTGACACACGTGAATTTTGTTTTCATTTGCCACTTCAAATCATCAAAATTAAATGAAATAAACATTTGAATGCATCAGTCTGTGTGCAATGAATAAATATAATGTACAAGTTACACCTTTGAATGCAATTACTGAAATAAATCAAGTTTTTCAAAATATTCTAATTTACTGGCTTTTACCTGTTAGCAGCCCACCCTTTCTCTCAAATTGGAACAAAACACCACTACAAGGCAGGGGTGGCTCAGGTGACTAGGCAGTACTGAAGGCTCTAAACAGCCAAAATGAATGAATCTATCACACTAGACATTCATATGATTCACATCAACAATCTGAGGAATAGTTAGGCTCACATCTGATTTAAACCTTGTGATCGTTAACATATGAACAAACTAAATAAACAGCTAATGCTAACCTGTTCAGGAGGAAAGTAACCAACTCTGTGTCCTTTTGGTCTCTAAGCTGTCTCCATCTTTCAAATCCATCTCCAATATTTACCCGGGGTTTGTTATGTCTCTGGTCACGCGACTGTTAAAAACAATTTTTTTTAGGTTCTGGTAGACTCTCTATTGATCCCGTTGTTTGTTTGCTGCCTCTATGGCTGTACTACAGCTGTTGCGCTGAGCTTGTGTTTTTACAGATGATGTGACCACCTGACCGGCTGTCAGAATGGCCAGTCGATACCAACACACAGGCCAAAACACAGACAGACATCACGTCACTGCAATGAAAATGTCAAAGGAGAAAATACTGGCTTTAGCATGGTTGTCAGAAAACATACCTACCTCAATATCTGATAATATATTGTGGTCATGTTTGGATTTATTACAGTAAATATATTACGTATTGGACCTTTAAGAAACAAGTCATCAAACTATAAAAAAATTTGTTTCTAGCACGTATACTTTGCCACATCACCCAGTTTAAGACACACAAGGTATTTTCTGTCTGTCTGTCTGTCTGTCTCTGTCTGTCCGTCCACCGACCGTCTCTGTATGTTGAGACTTTTCCTCACTCTGCTGTTGTGCACCGGTGTAGCTCTTATTCCTGGAGTTTGAAATTCCCCGTGAATTTCTATAAATGCTGGTATGAGCTATTAACTTTAAAGGTCATTTTTAATACTGCTTCTCCTTACATAAACAGCAAAACCTTTAATTTTGGTTTGTAGTCGGAGACCAAAAAGGAATAAGAAAAGCGAGGCTGTGATGGAAGAAGACAACATGTTGAACAGCTGTTCTCCTCCTGCTCTCTATGATCACCTATACTGTACTTCTATTTTAATGCAGTCAAATTCACTATATAATTGAATTCATTAACATATTGTTCTGTTTTTAAGATGAGTCTGAAATGTGACCGTGACTCAAAATACTATGTTGATCACTCTCAGCAGTCATTACCAAGCTGAGGCTGCAGATACAGAAACAAATTATTCTACAATTAACGGCAGCGTTGCACAATATAACTCAAAAGACAGGTTATTAATGACAGCAGCTGTGCTGTGAGATCGGCTATGTTGACCTTTTAAAATGACTGATGGCGAAAAGGTCACTCACTTAACAACTTTTATTATAAATATGACATAAGACATGTCCAGTGACCGAGCTCAGTCAGATGCATGTAGTCCTTACACTGTCTAATCAAACCTGTTTGCTCTTTCTTTAGTGACTACAATGAGTGTGGACCAACTCCATCAGCTGAACTCCCAGCTACTGATGCAGATTCAAAGTCGTTTTGTTCTGACATTCTTTGAGTTGTCAATACAGCAGATTGAAGTGAAAACAACCCTTGGCTTAAAGTTCAAGCATTTTAATCATCAAAATTTAAAATGGAACGCTTTTTTTTTTTCATCTAGCCTGCAATGATCATCTGTAATAAATCCCCATATTACATTCTTGGTGCCCTGAGGAAAAAGCTGTATTTAGTAGAAAGTGTTTTGACTTGCAGCATACTCCGACTCAAAGCAGGGGCTAATATAATTAATAAATAAATAAATAAATAATATAGTCCACACATTATCTTCTTCCATGTGACCAGCTGAGTTGAATGGGGCCCTGTGTAGTGTTTGCTCTTAAATTCCCTGACTGTCTGTCCACTCCAGTCTTTATCAGTTAGACCTATTGTTTGCTACAC